>OX451385.1:23919429-23993268 GCA_949629135.1 Eremobia ochroleuca | reverse complement strand
ATGTAGTGATTGTGACTAACGGTAGGTTAAGATGTTCTTGTTTATTTACTAACTTTTTATTAGTTTTACTTTTGTTATTATTAATTTAGAGCATGGCTGCAAATAATCAATTATATTTTATTTTTAGAATGTATTTAGGTTATGACTATCCTATTTACGGTTAGGTACTATTTTTGTTCTATATTTTTTTATATAAAACTATTTAAAATTTAAATGTAAGTCATATTTGTAGTTGTATATTGATTATATGTTTAACTGTTATTATACCCTAATGATAATAACCCATTAGGCACAGTGATTCTGTAAGTTCTAACTCTGGAGAACGATTAGTAATCAGCCTAAAAACCCTTCACTGTCATAATAAAACTTAAATTAGGTGATCAGTGATCACCTACCTATTAGGTAATAGGTAGGTACCTATTAGCAATAATTCTCGGTAATTGTTATAGGCTAAAAGGGTCAGGCTTCTGATAAAGTCGAGTATCTGTTGTCAACAATTTAAGATTTTTTTTTTACGTATAAGATGTTGTTTTTCTACTAGGTAGTTTAAAAATCAATTATTAGAAAAGCGGCTCACGATGGCCTAGACTATTTTGCTATATATTCTTTGTTATATTATTCAAATATGTAATTCAATTCATTTATAATCGTTATAAATGAAGAAATAAAAATAATAAAATTATTTTTAATTTTTTTCTTTTTTACGCACCTTTGCAATAAAAGTGAAATACTTACATCAAAAATCGACAAAAAAATAGGAGATTTTTTGTGTGAAAGAATTATTATGCGCAAATATGCGATAGCTGAGATATTGAAGATTTTATGATAATTCCCATACAAAAATTTTGAAAAAAAATCAAAACTATATCTTCCACTATGTTCTATGACGTCATATCAATTATACATCAAGGTCAAGATTGTTTTAAACAATTCCAATCAAAAAATTTGACCGATTCGAAAAAAAAATCGAATGTCTATGAAAGCCGATTTTCAGCCCACTGCGCGGCGCACGAAAGCATAGCGTGCACTGCCGGCCGGCGCTCGAGAAATGTGTTCTGCGCAGTTGTGATAGTACATAGCGCAATCTGCCACAAGCGCTGGCAGTGACTGCACGCCTATGTTGTTTATATTCAGTTTTAGACTTGATTTGCAAAAGTACGTCACCCGACCGTGACAAGCATCTGTGCCAGAACGTACATGTACGTCAACCATACTGAAAGGGTTAAGAACTTTGGTGATAAGCTTCCTTTTTTTAATAGTTGGTAAAATAGTAGCTATTTACCTTAATACTATTAGAGAAGGCCTCAAAGATGCCAACATTCTTGGTGCTGAGCTGCAAATTTACAGAGCCCTCCATGGTGAGGGACAGGCCCTCGTGTCGGACGTCACTGTTGCTCTCCACCACTGCCACACCCGCTACAGTCTCCTGAAACCATATACAATTCTCAGCAACATTAACATGTGCGTGTGGTGTGAGGGCCACTTTGTTAAAACTCTTTGAAAATGTGCTTAGGATTTAGTGAACATTCCCAAAGAATTGTGAAAGTTGGAATCAGATTTTGTGAAAGTCAAATAACCGAGTTATGGACTGTAAAGTTGGGCCCTCAGTTCTCACACAGAGGATTGAGGGCCCACCTGAACCTGATAAACTATGGACACTACAGAAAAAGTATTTATGCCAAAATCTAAGCTAATGCCAAATAAAAGAGTATAGCAGGATAAGCATGGGTCAGATGCCCCTCGGGAAAGTGAGGGTGATATTTTTACCAAGAAATCACTTTCTTAAGAGCAACATTTCCCTAAATTATCAGACCCTTGCGCACATTAGTTTTTGAACTACAAGGAATAATTGAATTTTGAAAAAAAAAATTTTTTTCTGTGACAAAATAATTTTTTTTTGTGATTTTTTTGGGAACGTCAGATACACCAAAGAAGTATTATACAACATATTTTTAAGTCTTTGCAGTGATTCATATCTCGAAATGTAGCAAATTAAAAAATTAAAAAAAAAAACTGCACGTATTTTAAGAGACACTAGCACGATTATTTTTTTATAAATGACCCTTAATATGCTCTATAACATATATTTTTTTCAAAATTTTCGCTACGGTAAAACAGTTTCAAAAAAAAATATTATCATTATTTAGACTATTAGACTAGCTAAGTAAGTAATACTGTTCTGATTTTTATAATGTAACTTTAATAATAGTTACTATTAATAATAAATAATAAATTATAATTAAAATTGAGGTGTGCTTTTGTCTTTTATGTTTACATTTGTTTTTAGTTCTTAATGACTAACTGTAATTTATTTGATGCATTTGATGTATTTGTGCTCAAGTAGTATGAAAATTAAAAAACGTTTTGAATACTTCTGACAAACTTCTTTTAATTTTTTTTTTTAGCACATTTTTAGTCCGGACAATTTATATATGTACTTATATGATTGTTTTTCTAGCTATCGCTTTATCAACACATTTGTTTCCTACGTGCACCTAGTCACGCGCTGTAATATGTGACAAGTAGATACGTGTTTGTTTATTGGGTTTTTGTCTCGAACTCATGTCTAAACGGATCTTTCTTTGTGTATTTATATGGAATCCTATTATTACGAAGTTGACTGTTATACAATTCAGTATCACTGATTCTTATATAAATATTCATACTATTATTTTGAATGAGTATGTAATTATAACAAATATTTAACGGCAAAGACACAATAATGTGATGAAGTGACGCATTACATATACATAGTAATATTTCGTGTGCATGCAGTAATCAATTTTAGTTAATAAAAATGCAGAATGAGAAAAATCCCAAATGTGTTGTGTGACACAGGTTCACGGCATATAACACGAAAGTCATATATGTTTTATAGAATATATTCCTCGAAGGAATGATTGTGATGGAATCACTCGTTACTTTTGTGAATGTCCGAATGGACGTCGTACAGTAGGATGCTGCTCCCACTTAGCTGCGATAATTTACTACTTATCATTTGGACGGTATCAATCCCGTATTCCTCGTCCAGCTGAGAAACTCAGTCAATTATTTATAAAAGACAATATTACGGTCACAATTGAAGAAGACAGTGATAAATTATCACTGTCTTCTTCAATTGAATAATAATAATCAAATCATTATCAATGATAATAATAATAATCAAATCATTATCACTAATAATGATTTGATTATTATTATTGATATCATTTTAAAAAATTGGGATCTTATTACTTGCTTAGCTACTCTAATATTAGTATAAAAGCTCAAAAGAAATATAAATCGAATGAAAGAATTTACATATAAGCATTTTTTTAAAGGACCCATTTTGCCTCTCCATCCTTCTCATCCCACTACCCTTGTTCTATATAAATAATGATAATATATTTTTTTTAAACTGTTCTACCCTAGCGAAAATATTGAAAAAATATATATGTTATAGAGCATAGGCTCATTTATAAAAAAAAAAATTATGTACCTATTCTTTTCGTCTCCTTTACTCTTTCACATGCTGTCTACATCTCTCTATCTAATGTCCTATCGCAGGTATGCTGGAAGAGATTTCTTAAGAAATAAGCATCACCTTTGTACCTATTTTTCTGTTCTGTTTTTTCTTGTCTGTTTATATATGTGTGTACATAAATGGTAAAATAAAAAAAAAATAAAAAAAATCGTGATAGTGTCTCTTAAAATACGTGTAATTATTTTTTTTTTAATTTTTTAATTTGCTACATTTCGAGATATGAATCACTGCGAAGACTTAAAAATATCTTGTATAATACTTCTTTGGTGTATCTGACGTTCCCGAAAAAGATCACAAAAAAAATTATTTTGTTAGAGAAATAAAATGTTTTTTTCAAAATCCTATTAGTCCTTGTATTTCAAAAACTAACGTGCGCAAGGGTCTGATAATTTAGGGAAATGTTTCTCTTAAGAAAGTGATTTGTTGGTAAAAATATCACCCTCACTTTCCCGACGGGCATCTGACCCATGCTTATCCTGCTATACTCTTTGAGATAACAAGATACTATCGCAAAACACTGTCCTACTTTGTCATATCTTCGTAAAAAATGGGCCCTCAATTCTCATACACGTAAAAGTGTATTAGGCGAATAAAATGAAATCATTAACTTACATCTACTGTTTGAAATCCTAGATGCTACTAAATAAATTTTGTAAGTTTGTGAAAGCAAGAGCAGGTCACCACTTCTTGTTGTTTGAAAGTAATGACCATGATAAAATTCGGGCCCTCAGTCCTCCATTTCTTTTGCTTTCGTTTTATTAGGTACGCATATCGTATGAAAGATAATACAAATACAAAATTGTCTTTTTGTGAAAAAAATTGTGCAACAAATTGGTGTCATTTGTTACAAATAAGAATTATGATAAAACTACAAATCTTAATAGATAGCGAAATCAACTATTTTTTAATTATGTATGTGAGTAGGGTGACAATAATTTCTTTTTATCCTCGTTTTATATACTTTGTTAGTGGCGATTCTGAGTGATGGTTCCTTCTGCTGTTGCAAAGAAATCATACCTCAGAAACTATTTTATTGTTTACATATATGCAAAATAGTTGTAATATTCAGTGTAGTTACTAAATAATAGTTTATGATAGTGAGGCGAAAGTTGTAGGTGGTAAAGCATTAAGGCGAGTTTTATGAAACAGTTATAGTGAAGAATAATAATATTTTTTTAATACGTAAACACATCTTCGGTCAAGACTCAAGACACTTGCTCGTCTTCAGTCAAGATATCAAACATTTAAGGTAAGTTTGTTTTGATACATAGGTACTCATAATTTTATAAGTAACTAATGTTTTAATAAAATTTCCTTTAAGTTGGACTGTAGCGCTGTGATAACTGTTCAAGAATAACTATTATATTTATATATTATAATTTATTACATTTTAGTTATTAACATGAATGATCTACTAACGGTTGTCTACTTAAATAGTCACTATAAGAATTGTTTAATTCAATTTCACCTAATTATAAACTAGCAGTGCCCCGCGTTAATTAATCATTTATCATTTATCATTTAAAACTCAATTTTCTTATACAGTACCTAAAGGGTCTTTTAATTTCTTTCTGGTATCGAATTTGTTGCAAAATTTTTTTAACCATAAGAGACAATTTTGTATTTGTCTTATCTTTCATGCGATAAGCATAATAAAACGAAAACAAAAGAAATGGAGGACTGATGGCCCGAATTTTATCAAGGTCATATTCTTGCTTTCACAAATTTTCACAATTTACTTAGTAGCATGTAGGATTCCAAACAGTAGCTGTAAGTTAATGATTTCATTTTATTTGCCTAATACGCTTTTACGTGTGAGCGAATTGAGGGCCCATTTTGTACGTAGATAACGTAAACCTGCCTATATCCGACCACCGAACTTCTATGTCGTTTAAATTTCTCAATGCACGAAGACTGTGCAACAAAATTAATTTCTAAAAATGGATTTCTGAAGTAAAACGCTTTTAGAATCCCTAAAAACTAGTCTCACATTTTTTTTATATGAGGAACAGTTTTTAAAAATTCATTATAAATGAAGATTCTCAAGATGGTTGCATATGTGTATTTCCCACCATCAAGATTCTAACTTCCGATTATCGACCACTACTAAGGGTAGCTCAAAATGACTAAAAAATTTAACTTATTTTCAAGTTACTAGATAATCGTGATTTGTAATTTTCTTTTTTTTTTTAAAGATTACGCTGCATATATTATATGAAAAAATAAAACATATTTACCCTTAAGAGGGTTCATCCCTTAGAGCCATGTTGGAGATTCAAAATATGATTTCCGACGGACAATAAAACCATAATGTGTTTAATTTATAGATGAGATATTGACGTCATATTATTGGGAATTTTATAATCTAGTGCATGGCTGAAAAACATTTTCAATTTTTTGTATAGTTTTCTCATCAGAACCGTTTTTATGCAAGCCTTTTTTCAAACTAGCGATCGACGGTCTAAGCAGATGTGAGATATTAGTAAAACCATATACGACAAACTTATAACAACATTACTTTATATAAAATAATAACATTTATTAGTGCATGGCTGAAAAAATAACACGATTACTGTAAGTTTTCATTCAAGAAAAGTATATTCAAAAGTGTCAATTGTAGCCACTTTTCGAGATATTAAACGTGTTAGTTTATGATGAAATCTGAAATATTTATATTTTCTTTTAGACCTAGTAAATTAAGACATTTATGTTCTAAAACATGGTTCAAATATTTTTTAATAACTTATATGTTTATTTTACTATGAATTATTTAGTATTGCTATATAATCGGCGCGGATTCACGCCACCGCTCAGCGCGCCGCTCTAGCAATACTAAATAATTCATAGTAAAATAAACCTATAAGTTATCAAAAAAATATTTAAACCATGTTTTAGAACATAAATGTCTTAATTTATTAGGTCTAAAAGAAAATATAAATATTTGAGATTTCATCCTAAACTAACACGTTTAATATCTCGAAAAGTGGCTACAATTGACACTTTTGAATATACTTTTCTTGAATGAAAACTTACAGTAATCGTGTTTTTTTTTCAGCCATGCACTAATAAATGTTATTATTTTTTATAAAGTAATGTTGTTATAAGTTTGTCGTATATGGTTTTACTAATATCTCGCATCTGCTTAGACCGTCGATCGCTAGTTTAAAAAAAGGCTTGCATAAAAACGGTTCTGATGAGAAAACTATACGAAAAATTGAAAATGTTTTTCAGCCATGCACTAGATTATAAAATTCCCAATAATATGACGTCAATATCTCATCTATAAATTAAACGCATTATGGTTTTATTGTCCGTCGGAAATCATCAATTTTGAATCTCCAACATGGCTCTAAGGGATAAACCCTCTTAAGCTTGAAAATTAAAATGATTTAAAACATGCTAAAAATGAAAACTCGAAATTTAAGGATTTTTGGTTAGATGTTTATTTTTAGGAGATGCATTTTTCACTCTTTATCACTATAACAAATTAAACATATTATGCAAGTTAACTATTTGTTATTTCCAATATCGTAACATATATAAATAAAGATACGTCAGCGAAACACGACGCCGACTCTTGGTGTGCAGTAGTATAAGTTGTGTTATGTTGTATTTATTTATAGTTTTTTTTTTTAAGTTATATTAATATAGTATTGTATTTGTGATAATTTTGTATGTATTAGTTTATAAGTATTGGGTTGGTACTGGGTTGTGGCGGTCAGATAGGCAGTCGCTCCATGTGAAATACTGGTATTCAGCTGCATCCGGTTAAACTGGAAGCCGACCCCAACATATTATAAGTATGTTTGTAGTAGTATGTATTGTTTTTTCTATGGGCCTTAGTTGCCTGAAATAAAGGAATAAATAAATAAATAAAAAACCTCAACTAGATTATATGATCCAAAAGATAGTTATTAGCAAAAATAAAAAGTGGTCGGAAATAGGAGGGTGGTCGGAGATACCCATGTTTACGTTATAGAAAATAGGACAGTGTTTTGCGATAGTATCTTGTTTTCACAAATTTTGTTTGGCATTAGCTTAGATTTTGGCATAAAGACTTTGTCTGTAGTGTCCATACTTTATCAGGTTCAGATGGGCCCTCAATCCTCTATGTGAGAACTGAGGGCCCAACTTTACAGTCCATAACTTGGTTATTTGACTTAATAGATAATACGGGCTGGTGTCCGCAACTCCACGTCAATGCGCGTATTTTGCGTACGGGTGAGAAAATCGATCATTCGATCCACCCCAGCTCCTCAAGGAAGGCCAGCAACGCCATGGTGTTACTGACCGTCTCACGTAGGGTACCTGGGTTACCGAAGTATTTTGCCCTGTAAGTGGCGACCACCGGGCAGCATAGAAGCACATGTGCCGCTGTCTCGTCATCCTCCATGCAGGCCCTGCACAGCGGACTGTCTGTTACTCCTATGACAAAGAGGTGTTTATTAAATGACCCGTGGCCAGTCAAAGCTGCAGTCACCGTACGCAGCTTTTGTTTAGTTAGACGGAGAACCTGTTTCGTGAGGCGGCCATCCATTACGGGAAGTGCTTCCTTAGCCTGCCTGCACTCGCCTTGTTCCGTCCAAAGTTTGCCATGTTGATCTCTGGTGCGTTTCCTTACCAGAGTGCGTAGATACCTGAAGGGGAGTGGCACGATGGGCTCAGGTCCCACTGGTGCCATGCTCGACCCCCTTCTGGCAAGCTCGTCGGCTGCATCGTTGCCTAGCGAACCGCTGTGTCCTTTTATCCATTGAATGGTTATTTTATTGAGGTTACCCACCTTGTTGAGGCACTGGTGGCACTCGTATATTAGCCCAGAGTCGACTGTATTACTATTCAAATTAGCCCAGAGTCGACTGTATTACTATTCAGCGCTTGCAGTACAGCCATGCTGTCTGAGAGTATGCGAATTGAGTGATCCTTCACTTCCCTGGCCATGATGGCTGAAGCAGCCAGAGAGATGCCCATGCGTTCGGCCTGGAACACTGTGTTGTGGACGCCCAATGGTGTGGGTATGTGTATGTTGAAGTCCTTCGAGAAGATTCCAGCACCTGTACGACTACCTGTTTTGGATCTGTCTGTGAAGATTCCCAGCTCCAGCCAGCCAGAGGGGCGCAGCCCCTCGCATCGGCGATCCTCGTGAAGTTGGATCTTGTATTTTTTATCAAAGTAAATTGTTTGGTTACCCGGTCATTGGTGGCCTTTGTGATGGGGAACTCCTTCTGGAGTCCTTCAAGCAGCGCAGCGTGTGGTGTATAACTCTTACCCCAGAGGTTTAGTGTGTTGAGACGTACTGCCGCCATCGTCGCTTTCTGCTGTATGAACAGGTGGAGCGGTGGAAGTCCCAGGATGGCTTCAACTGCCGCAGTCGGAGTAGTCCTCATGCAGCCCGTAGTCGCCATGCAGGCCAGTCTCTGTACGCATTGTAGTTTGCTGGCTGCTGTAACCAGCTTGGTGCGGGGCCACCAGACCACAGCCCCGTAGGTGATCATGGGCCGGATCACTGCAGTGTACAGCCAAAGTGTAATTTTAGGGGATAGGCCCCATTTCTTACCTATCATTTTCCTGCACTGCCAAAAGGTTATGCAAGCCCTGTTTAGTTTATTGTCCAGATGACTACTCCAGTTCAACTTACTGTCTAGTGTGACCCCGAGGTATTTGACTTCATTGGCAACCTGGAGTTCTGTATCGAACAGTTTTGGTAGGCGAAAAGGGCCTAAAGCTCGTTTATGGGTAAACATGACTAATTCAGTTTTAGTGGGGTTCACTGTTAGGTCAAAATCCCTGCAACATCTCTCTACGATACGTAACACTTGCTGAGTGAGGTTGCGTATCGTGTCCGTCACCTTCCCCGAAACCAGGATTGCGAGGTCGTCAGCATAACCTACTGTGTAATAGCGGTTGGCGTTGAGTTTAGTGATGTCATTAACCACCAGATTCCACAAAAGGGGAGACAGCACCCCACCCTGGGGGCAGCCTCAGGCTATCATGGCCCTCTGCTGCTCGCCCTCAAGGCGAACCACTCGTTTACTTAACATGTTTGTAATCCAGTTCGTTAGTACCTGTTCTACTCCATGTCTGGAGAGGGCGCTGTTGATGCTGGAAAAGTTGGTTTTGTCAAAGGCTCCTTCGATGTCTATGAAAGTGCCCAGACAGGTGCCTTTCTGATGAATCGCTTCCTCTATCTGGCTAACTACCAAATGAAGGGCAGATTCAGTCGACTTACCTGAGCCGTATGCGTGTTGGTTATCGTGTAACGGTAAAGTTTTCAGAGCGCCATCCCTCAGTTCCCTATCACACAGCCTTTCCAGAGTCTTCAGAAGGAAGGAGGTCAGGCTGATAGGTCGATAGGACTTGGCGTTTGTGTAGTCACCCTTACCTGGCTTAGGGATGAATATTACTTTTACTTCCCTCGATCCTTTAGGAACGTATCTGAAGGCCAGGCATGCTTTCGCGGTTATTTGACTTTCACAAAATCTGATTTCCAACTTTCACAATTCTTTGGGAATGTTCACTAAATCCTAAGAACATTTTCAAAGAGTTTTAACAAAGTGACCCTCACACCACACGCACATACATTAACTTAATCCCATATGACTCAACATCACAATTTTGAACTATATTTAGGGGAAAAGAGGTAGTTGCTGTAAAGAATATTTCACTATGAAGTTAGTTATTTCCGATTTGTGCTGGAAACAAATGTTCGTAAAATAAAAGAACGTGCATAACTTACTCCCTCATGATAAACTTTGCTGGCTCTTTTTAGAATAATTACTGTTGAAATCGAAGACATTTTGTGAAAAAATACTTGGCTTTTTATTGGAATAATAGAGCTATTTTATGCGAATCCTAACAGTAATCAAAACGTAATGAAATCAATAACATTTATATCATTTTTGCTCGGTTGTTAACACCCACAGAACACTATCACTAATATACCCTAGCCGGGATAACACCACACCACAAAAACAAACCCATTATTTGGGCAATTTGACATAACATCATTTTTTTTTTTATATTAGTTCCTGACGGAACAGGCTAAGGTCTGAGACCATGCTGCCTAGTCTTCAGATAACATGATAACAATAAAACAACCGCAGACTTGGAGTACATTCCGAATTAGCATATAATCGTTCACAGCACTCACATAAAAATAAAAATAATTGTCTGTTTTTTTTTTTAAATGAAGGAATTATTTTATTACCCTTTACGTGAAAAAGTGTCATTAAAATAATATATATGTTAATATGTACAGACGCCAGCACATCAAGCTACTACAATCTGTCAGATTTCTTTAATAGATTTTCAACTTTATCGCTAAAGCATAAGGTTCAAAGTTGATTGGAAAAATCTGACAGATTTGGGGTAGCTTGATGTGCTGGCGTCTGTACAAAAAAAAGGAGCTACGTCTGCCAACAAACTGCTTAGCAGTTTGTCAAAGATCTTGGGGGGCTGTTCATGTATTACGTAAGACGATTTGAGGGGGGAGGGTTCCAAACAAGTATTTTCTTACGTGAGAGATTATAGCATAATTCGGAATGCAGCCCAAGTTCTTAGAGTCTTGACAACTGACCATAGACATAGAAATCCTATCTCAATGCAACTGACAGTGAGAATGACATTAACACCCATTGAGGACTACATATTGGACCATAGACATAGAACATAATAGGACCCTATAAATAGGAAAAACCGAAAAACACCCTTTTTCTATATCTATAATAATAATAGTAATAATAATAAAACTTTATTTCGGACTACAGTATCCATAGTTTTGTTATGCATTGGACACATTTTTTAGGCAATGCCAAATCGTACTCGGGCTCCTCCTTGGCTTTTCCATAGATTTATAACGTGGTTATTATAAGTGGAAACGTTATTAGAAAACTAGTGTAAATTTTTCAATAAGAAATTTTTAATTTTATTCGTAATTAACTATTTAGACTAAATACTAAATTAAATGAGTAACTAACTTACTATAAAAACAAAGGACATTTAGGCGTCGAAGTACTCGTCCGCATCGCTGTCATCCAAAAACGTTCCCAGAAGACTGGCATGTTGAATGGCAATGCCAATATTCTTATTCTAGTGTAAATTAAATATTGTAAAAGTTTTACTGTGAGTACATCAATAAGGAAATAAATAAACTTTAGGATAAATAGTATAGGATTTAAGAAAATAATAAACTTTAGGCTAAAAATGTGTACCGTCCCCAAGTAACAAGTAACATTGAACAAGGGAAAGAAGATGTTGATGATGATGATGTTGTGTTTTTCACAATAAATGAGTAACAATTTTAAGCAAAATTCGAACGATTTTTTATCTGGAACAAAAATACTTGGATACACTTCGTCATAATAATCTATTACAGTTAGAATTTTTGTAGCCCTATCAAGCAAGCAATAATCAAAAGCAAAGTAATAAAATAAAAATACTTTTTTTTTTACTTGCAATGGTTGGTCTGTCAAACTGTTTTCGTGCCTGTGCAAAACTGTCATACTGTTTACTTCGGAATTGAACAAAATAATAGTATTCTGCACACGATATAATGCATTATGTCAATGGAATAAAGCATATAATACGATTGATATAAATTTTCCTAAAGTTCAATTTGGGCAGCGATCGCAGAAACTCCTTTTCTCTGACATGCGCAGCGGGAAAATAAAGTCAAATTAAATAGAATCAGTTGAAAAGTAATGTCCGCTTGTAGCGGTCGGTTGTCAGACGTCTTGTAATAATAAATTTACGTTTTTTATTTATTTTGTTACGTTTCTAAATATTTAATCGTGTTGTTCTGGTTTTAATATTGTGCGTTTGTATATCGGCTGTACAGTTTTGGTTTTCTACGGAATCTACTCGAACAGGTGATGCCGATAACGGCTCCCCGAATGGATCGATATCGGTGACTGAGCTTGGACGAAAAATTACGCAAAGGGGTTGTTCTAAGATGGAGAAGTCGGCTCGGCCGCGGACGGCTCTCAACGAGTGCGTGAAGGTGGTGGTGCGATGTCGACCGCTCTCGGAGAAAGAGAAGAACGAGGGCTTCGAGGAGGTGAGGACCAGTAGATATTGTTTATGTCGGGTGCCAGGCTGCGCAGTCGGGCTGTGTCGCCTGCACTCAGCGACGGAACCTACGGGAAGCGTTCTGTTTGTGTTTTACGTTTTCAAAATACAAGCAGCACGCGATTTTGTTCAGCAAACTTGCGAGCGATGTTGTCGAACATAGTGTGTTTATGTGTTATTAGGCAGTACACAGTCGTATCGAGTTGTTAAATCGTAGTTGAAGAAAGGGGACAGGCGTCAATCAGGTGTGTGGGCCCGCATTCCTTGCAAAATTTACGCCTATGCAAACATGAAGTACTAAATCTCGACAGATACAATCCCTTGCACAATGTAGCTCATTATTAAATTAGATACCAACTACTGAACACAATGTAATGATTACAATAATCAGTTGGCCAGCTTGTGGTGTAGTGCTCAGTACTGTTCAGTTACCTACATATTAATTATCTACTACCTTCATAAATACAAATAACATTGTAAACATTGGTAGAATGATAGTGAGCTACTCTTTTACCAGAACTGAGTCTTTCACCCATGACCATAGATGAAAGGCATATAACATGGAGACAGAATGATTAATATATTTTGATTGAATTTTAAATGTTACAGTAAAGTTTAGCATTTTTATCATTTTTTTTTGTTCTAAGTGGTATATACTAGATATAGGAAAATTGATTATCCTATAAACAATAATAAACCAGGAATAAAAGATAACTCAAATCTTCAAAGATAAATACTGTTTAAGTGTCAAAATAATGTTTTATATGTATAAGTAAGCAATGGCAATGCTCTCTCTCTACCGTACGCAAAATACGCGCATTGACGTGGAGTTGCAGGCACCAGCCTGTATTATATCTACTTAGCACAGTGACACAAATATTAGTTAGAGAACTTCCTAGTCTGTGGTGCAAACAGGCACCCTCTTACACTTGAAGTGGCTAGAGCTGGCTCAGCTCTGAATCATCTGACATGCATTGTGAATCATGCCCACAAGGTAATGAGTTTTGATTGTAAACAATGCACTAAATAGGAAGAAGGCAGCATATGTGTGATGTTATTCTCAATATGTAACTTACCTTTTATCTGTACTCTTATTTGCTACACTTTAAAAATGAAATACTTCCTATATACAGTAGAATAAGGAAATTTTTAAGGAAATAGTTGAGTTTATTACGGGCCATGAGTGGCCTATTCAAAGGAAACACTTGCATGCTCTCAGAATAAATCCTGATATATCCAATGGAATTCACCAGAATATAATGAAACATGGAAAGTTTCGGGAATCATTGCCGGTGTTGAGGAGGTTACTATTAAATTGTCATTGCCTGCATCAAATAGTACAGGATATCATTTTTATTAATATACTGCTATAAATAAAATAAAGCAGCACACTAATATATTATAGTTTCTGTTCAAATTCACATTTGGAAAGAATGCTGGAATGTTGCTCAAATATTTGATAATACCTAGTCTAGTAGTTTGTTTTAGTTTTAGACCTTTGTTGCCACCCATTATAATAATAACAAATAATTAGAAACCAAATTATTGGCTTCCGAAATATTGACGACTTTAATAAACATGTGCATGTGTACTTTCGTCACATTTGCAGAGATAAGTGTCATAATTATGCTCCGGCGATCTCGAACAGGTTCCACTAAGTAAGTTTAATTACGTAAACGTGATCCTGTGGCACGTCGCTAACTGAAGTGTCTCGTGTCTCGAAGACAAAGGGGGCCGGCTTGTCCCGCGAGCTGCCTGCCTGTCTGCATTTCGCATCGCTAGTCGGTAATTAACTCCATTGACAGACTCGGTTTCGGCCCGTGGCTAAATAATAACAGCCGCACAGGTCGATCGATCAGGTTAAGGTACGCTTGCCGCGGTTAGTCTGTGGATGGGTGACCATCTTTACATACCGAGACCCCTCCGTGCCTCGGAAAGCACGTTAAGCCGTTGGTCCCGGCTGTCATTAGTAGATCTTTGACAGTCGTTACGGGTAGTCAGAAGCCTGAAAGTCTGACAACCAGTCTTACCTAGGGGTATCGTATTACCCAGTAACTGGGTTGTGGAGGTCAGATAGGCAGTCGCTCCATGTAAAATACTGGTATTCAGCTGCATCCGGTTAGACTGGAAGCCGACCCCAGCATAGTTGGGAAAAGGCTAGGCAGGCAGACAGACTCGGTTTCCTTGTGTGCCCGAGATTTGTGATGGTAATTAAGTAGGTAGTAAATGTTTTACGAAACCTTCCGAGATTACTAAGATCTTGTTTGCATACATATAATTAAAATGCGTGTAGTTTTCTATGACTAGATAATAATAGTCGTGGCGCCTCGTAGATGAGCTATGATAATACGCAGCATCAACTGCGTGCGTGTGTAACATAATTTGATGCGTTTTCCATAATTTCGTCACGGGTCCGTAATATAATGTAGCTTAGTCTTATTGGCGACATATCTATGGGAATCTGTGGACATTCGTCGAGATACAATACATATACTTAATCTAATCAGTCAAATCAGCCTGTAGATACTACAGCTAAACACTAGGCTTCCCAGGTCCTTGCTAATTTAAAGCAATTTAGCTAGCAGCGCTCTCGCTGCGTTAGCTGCTTCATGCTTTCCACACTCCAAACTAGACTTAAACGTCCTAGTGCCCCAACCTTCAACGACCATCGCGGTCCTAATTTTATTCAACAGAATGGCCAGCTGTCTGCTCATTTCGTGTTGCTTTGCAAAGTTTCTAGCTATGTCAATAGATCTGGTTCCTCTCCGGAATTATCTCACTATAGATAATATCCTATCGAAGAAACTCAGAGGTCTTCAATTCATACACCCCAACTATCCGTGTCCATGTTTCACCCAGCAGCAATGATCAGGACTTTCCACGATGTAGAAGTAATACCTCTTTCGTCCCATTTATCACAAGCTTTATAATTGCTGCAGCCTAACATTGTTTAAATGAATGAAAAGGAACGTAATGTGTTGACCCTTGCGTATGTAGGTGAGCGGTAATGTCCATACGTAGCTATGCCATATTAGGCGCAGATCATCTGGAGCACGCGCGCCGGCCTTCTTCTACCCGCGGTGACAACGCGCGCTGCATTGTACATACATTATCTTGCTTTGGATATAGGTATACCCTAATGAACAAACACAACAATAATACTTGTAGGAAGGCCCAGTTTGCCCTTCTTTTCGAGGTTTGGTGATGTCATTTCTCGCCACAAACGAACAATTGGTTTTTTACGACAAAGCTCACAAAAAATATCAAATTACATTGAATTCTAGTTTAATTGTACGTGAAGTGTCCATTTAACTACAAACATACCACGGTCCACGTCCAGCAGCATCTCAGTCGCCAGAAATAAATTCGCTGTACTCTGTAAATATTTTTTTCTATAAATTGTAACGGCAACGCTGACGAATCGCCAAACAATTTGCCTTTCGACACTGGAAAATGAAGTAGAGAAATAAAAACGCTACAAAAAGGTGTATCTCACGTATCTACAGATTGAAGTTTGGTTGGTAATATCTTTTTTGGAGCGATCCTCTTTTCGACATTGTGTATTAGACGGCGAAGTGGCAAACACTAGTTTTTGCTGCGGTGAAACCTAAACAGCGGTTAGCGGTGTCTGTATTGCTGCACCAACAATACATTTTGGTCGCAATTCGGAAATTTATCAGCTTTGAAATCGACCTTGGAAGCAACGAGATTAATGATCAATTTGGTTAGAACTTGCGCAATAATTGCCTGTTCAATTAGGTGCATTATGTTACGAAAATGTTTTTTTCCAGTGCGGTTGGCGCGTGCTATTGAAGATGCAGCTTCGGCAACCCGGCCATAGAGATCGCAATCTACTACATTATTATATTTTACGAAGTTTTATGCGTGCAGTGTTGTGCTACTAACATCGTCTTAGTGAATAGCACTTCGTAATAGAATATAAGTATAGAGCTTAGTAGACTGAGATCATTGAGATAAGTTCGCGATGAATGAGACATTAACAGAAGAATCAAAAACACCTTAAGTATATATTTTGGAAAATAAATCCAGCGTCAAAAAGTCAAAGCATTTATTTCAAATAGGCACATAAAATGCACCTTTGAACGCAAATGCAATAGATCCATCTATTTTCTGCCAGGCCCACATTATGAAATTACCTCACCCAGTTTCAGTAAACCTTTAAAATTGATTCGAAAAACTGGTGAAAACCCCGTGTAGGATCGCCTCTACCGACTCGATGGGGCACTTACAGTATGTACCACTGAAGTAATCTTACGAAATCGCATAGATATCATATCCAGCGCCAGCGGTCTGAAAGCGTGCGGAGCGCCGCCCGCGGGGTGTCACTGACTCTGGCAGGGCCACCATCAGGGATTTTAATTTTGAAAACGCAAAAAATTAGTCGCTAATTAGTCGAAATTAGTCGCCAAATATCAGAATTAGTCGGTCACTGGTTCAAAAGATATAAGGGTTTATAGGTGGCCCTGCTGGAGAGACTCCCCAGCAGGGCCAAATTTATATCTCAAAAACTAGGGCACCTAGCGAAGATCTGTTTTCTCCCATATTTAGTCGCCAATTAGTCGGAATTAGTCGCCAAATATCAGAATTAGTCGGTCACTGGTTCAAAAGATATAAGGGTTTATAGGTGGCCCTGCTGGAGACAGTCTCCCCAGCAGGGCCACATTTATATCTCAAAAACTAGGACACCTAGCGAAGATCTGTTTTCTCCCATATTTAGTCGCCAATTAGTTGGAATAAGTCGCCAAGTTACAGATTTAGTCGGGTCTTAGTTTAGGAGATATAATGAGTTCAATTAGTAAGGTATAGTCCAAGAGCTAGATCGAAGAGTTCACGAAAAATTACCAAGAAAAAATATTTCTATTAATATGTGTAATATACTTTTAGTTTTATCGGTCTAAAGTCTTTAGAAATGTCCGAGAGAGATAAATTCTCAATTAAATTCATGTTTTTATGTTTTTAATTACTTGTTTAGAGTGGCTTAAACTTCTTTGAAAACATTAAACCTTGCTCTTGGTCTATTTGGTGTCAAGATGTACAGTCGCATGCAACTGTTTTACCAGTTTACAATGTTAACCTCTAATTAACGTTAGAATAATAAAAAAAATATCGTACCTTTAGTAAAATGTTTAAAATACTAAAACGTTGAAAAAGTATTGTCAATTGTAATCAAATTTTATTTTATAAAAATGAATTTTCAAAAAGTTTGTGTTGTGTTTGTGTGTATTTTGAGGTGATTGTGAGTGTTGTGTTGTGGGTATGGACGGGTTGAGTTTTTATTTTATCTTAATTTAGGTTAGGATAATAAAACTTCTGTTGTCGAAATATAAATAGATTTATTACCTTAAAATTATTGTACTTTCTGAAAATGTTACAAATACCTATTTATTCAATATTATGAACAGATACAGTTTGTTGAACGGTTTACTCGCGCAGGCTCGCGAGGTCGCGCGCAAGCTCGAATATACGCGATCCGTAAAGAAAATACCCGAGACCGTGCGGGGATTATTCGTCTCTGTCTGCGCTGATCCTTTACGTGACGGGCAACTCGTTCTAAGCAGCTCGTCTGTACACGCGCATCTATCTCTTTCTTACTTACCGTAAATGAAACGGAGCGCAGCGATCTATCTGCCAGCGACTAAGTGGTAAGTGCACATTGTGTTGGATAAATAATTACACATACACATATTACACACACACACATACACATTACATCGTACATTATTGTAGATTTGTTTATAAGTATTGAATACAGCTTTCCTATGGTGGGTTGAAATTATAGACTAAGTTTATATTTATTTAATTCGAAACAAACATTCCTCCATAAGACGTCATAGATACTATCTAGAAAACACATAAAGTATTTTGTACTCGCTTGTACCACTGTATGGGGAAATTGAATTCTTTAATATCTTTTTAATTACACACCGACTAAATCTGTAACTTGGCGACTGATTCCAACTAATTGGCGACTAAATATGGGAGAAAACAGATCTTCGCTAGGTGTCCTAATTTTTGAGATATAAATGTGGCCCTGCTGGGGAGACTCTCTCCAGCAGGGCCACATATAAACCCTTATATCTTTTGAACCAGTGACCGACTAATTCTGATATTTGGCGACTAATTCCGACTAATTGGCGACTAAATATGGGAGAAAACAGATCTTCGCTAGGTGCCCTAGTTTTTGAGATATAAATTTGGCCCTGCTGGGGAGAGTCTCTCCAGCAGGGCCACCTATAAACCCTTATATCTTTTGAACCAGTGACCGACTAATTCTGATATTTGGCGACTAATTTCGACTAATTAGCGACTAATTTTTTGCGTTTTCAAAATTAAAATCCCTGATGGTGGCCCTGCCAGAGTCAGTGACACGCCCGCGGGCACAGACTGCCCGTGAAAAGCGGCATTCTATTTGATTTCTGCTGCGCCTGCGACGCGACGCACTTGTCGTAAGATTTCTTTCAAAATTCCGTGAATTGGCTACTACATGAATGTTTATGATCCAAGATGCTTCACATTGCTTCAGATTGCTTTACCGTTTGGTCACTTAGTGGTTAGTTTCGTCGCTAATCGAGACATTTTGAAGGTAGAGGAAGCATGGCTCGGTCTAAATTGACGTTTGACATGCTTCATTACAGTTGGTATCATGTACTGAATTAAGGAAACTGTTTTGTTCTTGAAATAGTGAACGTTTAACCTTCAGTCAGTTCAGGGTCTTCAGCCATTTCTAAATAAAGCATTTGTATTGTCCTTCGTCATTCCCTTGATAGGTACCTATATTTTCTTAAACCGTGAAATAAGATGAATGGTAAATGCGTTACATGAGCTCAATCACTGCAATTTGCATAACATTGTGTATGTAGTAATAGTAAGTACGTCGGTAATGGATGTTTACAGTTGTAAAACAAAATTTACGCAACGCAGTGTGTAAACGTTCATCAGATGCAGAGAAATAGAGATAAACGATACTTTTGTACGGAACACTGAACCGTATTCGGAATTTAATAGGTGTAGGAGTATCTGATGAAGTCTTTGGCACATTGTCAAGTGGAATCTTTCATAAAAGTATTGTTTGCACAGTTTTTAGTAGACTGGCTAGATACGAGTGCACCGCTTACATTACGTAATAGATAAACGAGTACAGACGCCAGCACATCAAGCTACCCGAAACTGCAAAATTTTCCCAATCAACCTTAAACCTAATGCGTTAGCGATAATGTTGAAAATGTATTAAAGAAATTTGACAGATTGTAGTGTGTGCGTTCGCGCAGCGGAATGTTGTTGAATTTAAAGATTTTAATTATGCAGATATTTAGTGTATGACGTCGTATAATTGTGTATGGTAAAAAAAAATTTGTGCACGCAGCCATTGTGGAGAAATTCACCAAAAACTGATTCCGCTGGGCGAACGTTGTCCTGGCGGAACTTTTTTTAATCCATAGACTTTAGAAGAAAAGAGATGTGTCCAAAAATTAGTGTGTATTTGTGTGTAATTGTGTATGTATGAATAAAATTAGTGCATGCATAAACTTCGGAGAAATTCAAGTTTCCGCTGCGCGAACGTTTGGCCATTAGCTAGTTTTCATATAAAGCGCTTACATAGAGAGCTGTAGATTTTTACATACGTTGCATTGAATTTGTTTATATTTGTTTATAAAAACAGATTTAGAAAAAATCCTAGGGCTTAAAAGATAAAAATATAAACGTAAAATACGCTTATTAGGTCTTAGTTCTTAAAGTATGCACTTTGGGGTCTAGATTTTCACGTTTATACAAACCTTGTAAGTGTCTGCAACATGTTGCCAAGTATCATTGATGTTCCGTTAGTAATTAAAGAGTTATAGGACAATTTACCATGAATAGATCACTGTTTACAAAGCAGTCAAATATCACGACGTTCTAAAGGAATTGCATGGTAAAATGTATGCTAATAATTAGTGTATTCATTCAACTATTCACATGCAAAATTTCATGTCATTAAATTCAGTAATTAAAGAAAAACAATTATAATACTGACGAAGCATCGAAAACCTACATAACCCGACCAAGTTCGGATGGCTACAAAAAAGCGGCCGTGCCATATATCTAAGAAACGTTCTTAACCTTCCAATATAGTATTTATTAATATGGTACAGTTGCGTACACAAGCGTTAGGAAAAAATAAAACAATTGCATTTCTTGAATGAAAAATATTTTTTTTAATAATAACTTACTTTACCTTATTAGTTGCTTTCCTTTTAAGGGGAGTATGTCTTAGTGATATAGAATCATATGCATAATTAATTATTGAAAAACAGCCGTTATTGCCATCTCTACACATAATCCCACAAAAAGAAAGTAGCTAATAAAAATCTGCCTTATACGTATATCATTACATATAGGTAATAAATACCAGGTGTAACTTAAATAACGCACAACCTCTTAAGGGGTCATTTTACTCATCATTATGAACAACTTTTACTATGGGACCAAACCTGAAATCGCGAAAAAAAAATCAGCTGTTCCATACATTTATGTTCGCATAACTCGTCAAAATGTAGGGAACAGCTGATTTTTTTTTCGCGATTTCCGGTTTGGTCCCATAGTAAAAGTTGTTCATAATGATGAGTACAATGACCCCTTAAGAGGTTGTGCGTTATTTAAGTTACACCTTGTATAAGGTGATTATTTTATAACAATATTTCTTTTCAACATTTCGTTACAATCTGGTCGGTCGTTTAGTTAATTCAGTAGTTATTCTGTAATTTTCTATTCAGTAGTTTGTCTTTAACCAGGAAAAAATTCTACTTTGTTACGATTTTATTATAATATAATATATGTCTAGTATAATTTATTATTACGAATTTAAGTAAATAGATATAGGATTAGATCAATCCGTAGATATTAACTTGGGTTTATGGTGTCTGTCCAATGTTAACATAACACAATTATTATAATTTATCTGCCTAATAAACTACGTAAATGAATAAGTGTATAGCTATTAATTTATTATAAAATCTTACCTTATATCTGTTATCAGCTTCTCACTATCACTCACTCAATATACCTACTACATAATTATGTTAAGTTTCACTGTTACACTATAACATTAATAACACACTTTGTCAATATTATTATTACAGAGAATTGGCGATGCATAGCAAAACAACAGCGCATACGCACATTGTCCTTGACTGCACATTTGTTTGTGACTGGGAATAAAACAAAATCAGGTTCAAGTTCAACAGCAAACGAATACGCGCGGGCCGCGGCTAATGAAAACATATTGCCCTCTCTTTTCTTCAAGGATGGAAGTACCGTTTCAAGCGGGAAGCCGCCTATCGCTCGTTGCGCGCAGCGCGTTGTCTATTTTTTCACACTAGAATATTTTTGATCAATTCATAACTACAATACTTAGACTATTTAACCAAAGGACTAGCCTTGAGCGTATCGCTTCGAACAAAATAATTCTGCATATTTTGGTGGGGTGCGGGGGAACACGCTCACATACATAAGTCACTACCAGTACAACGGCTTACATCAATTAAAAAAATCGAATCAAGAAGTAGTTTTTTTTTAAGTTATTAGATTGTTTGATCCACTAAAGTTGCAAAGGGGAACGCTCGTGCATGCCTAGTCCATTGGTTAAATAGTGTAATAAGCTACAATATGATAAATATTTACCTAAACAGTAGTACTTACATGTGGTAATTATTTAACTTCCCTAAGGGGTCTATAGTTAGAATCCTGATCCGTGAAATCTTCAATAGAAATTAGCTGTATGAATTTTATTTGTCTTAAATAATATATCTAGATTATATCTCAAGTCTCAAGCGCATACTTAAATAAAGTACCTACGTAAATAGTACCTACTTTATGTCATAGTCAAATACATTTAAAAAAGTAGGTGTAAAAAAATAAATTACTTATAAATTATATCGAAACAACAAATTGTGTTATCACCTATACCAATTCAATACCGGTATTACACTGTAAATTTTGGGATGTTACCTAAATATATTGCACGGCCGCTTTTTTGCAGCCATCCGAACTTGGTCGGGTTATGTAGGTTTTCGATGCTTCGTCAATATTATTTTTTTTCTTTAATTACTGAATTTAATGACATGAAATTTTGCATGTGAATAGTTGAATGAATACACTAATTATTAGCATACATTTTACCATGCAATTCCTTTAGAACGTCGTGATATTTGACTGCTTTGTAAACAGTGATCTATTCATGGTAAATTGTCCTATAACTCTTTAATTACTAACGGAACATCATTGATACTTGGCAACATGTTGCAGACACTTACAAGGTTTGTATAAACGTGAAAATCTAGACCCCAAAGTGCATACTTTAAGAACTAAGACCTAATAAGCGTATTTTACGTTTATATTTTTATCTTTTAAGCCCTAGGATTTTTTCTAAATCTGTTTTTTAAACAAATATAAACAAATTCAATGCAACGTATGTAAAAATCTACAGCTCTCTATGTAAGCGCTTTATATGAAAACTAGCTAATGGCCAAACGTTCGCGCAGCGGAAACTTGAATTTCTCCGAAGTTTATGCATGCACTAATTTTATTCATACATACACAATTACACACAAATACACACTAATTTTTGGACACATCTCTTTTCTTCTAAAGTCTATGGATTAAAAAAAGTTCCGCCAGGACAACGTTCGCCCAGCGGAATCAGTTTTTGGTGAATTTCTCCACAATGGCTGCGTGCACAAATTTTTTTTTACCATACACAATTATACGACGTCATACACTAAATATCTGCATAATTAAAATCTTTAAATTCAACAACATTCCGCTGCGCGAACGCACACGATTGTAGTAGCTTGATGTGCTGGCGTCTGTACAATAATATAATATACCTCCGCTAAACACTGGATAAATCTCGTCTTAAACTACAACTTCGCGACAGATAACACCTTCAAATTATGGTCACCCCGCCCGCAGCAGGCGCACCGGGCGTAGGCGGAGGGCGGACAACGCCCTCTTCCAGCCCCCATAAATGGGTCCAGGGGCGACGGACTTGGGGACGTCCGTCGCCCCCCACACATCAGGACCCGAGGCGGCGGCGCGTAGTGTTCCACGCGCGCCCCTCTTAGACGTCGCGGGGGGAGTTTAACACCTCACTCCCCCCCCTGACACGCGGAGAGGCCCGCTGGAGCGGGCCAGCACCAGCCGGGGGTTGCGGAAGTATCGTTCGTTCCCGCGACCCCCGGCGTAGGTGGGAGAGGGAACACCGGGGTGGTTTTTAGTCAGTAAGAGTCTGTCAGACCCCGCCGCCCGCCCCAGGGCGGCGGACATCCATGAGGATTTTCCACCCCGAAACAAAAAAAAAAAAAAAAGGTTATGTTCGATCAACACATGTGGGACCCATCTCCCAAGTTTTTGAATCTTTCCCATTTGGTGCAAACGCTTGGAAATAGCTGTTTGGGTGATTCCTAATTGAGCTGCAAGCTCTTTTTGCGTTTGCGTTGAATCCTCATCCAGTAAAGCTTGCAATTCCGCATCTTCAAACTTTCGAGGCTGCCCAGGGCGCGGCTGGTCACTAAGATCGAAATTACCACTTCTAAAACGTTTGTACCAGTAATTACTTACATGTTTCATAAGATACAACGTCGTTACCAAGAACACTACAAATTGATTCCCGTGCTTGAGAAGCATTTTGTCTTTGTAAGAATTCGTATAAAATGCAGTGCCGAATATGCTGTTTATCAGTTGCCATCGTAAATTTTACTATTCTGAGAGGTTATGTAACTTGCATAGACTTGTCGTTTGGTGTTCTAAAATTTTGTTTCCGATCCATACAAAAGCACAAAAGACCGCGGAAATATTTTTTTTTTAAATATAGTTTTTAGCTCTGAGAAACAATCTGTAAAAACTAAGTCATACACCTAATATTATAAGCTTTTAACTGCCCAGTTGGTCTAGTGGTCAAGCGCGAATGCTGAGCGTGGGGTCCTGGGTTCGATTCCCAGGTTGGGCATAGTGTTATTAAGTTTTTCCATTAGGAATTTCTTAATAACAGCCCGGAGTTTGGAAGTCGGCGCGCGGTGTGATACCCCCGTGCCTCGGAAAGCACGTTAAGCCGTTGTTCCTGCGCCTGATCTCTCCGGTCGTGTCGGATTGCCGTCCCATCGGACTATGAGAATGAGGGAAGAGGGAGTGCACCTGTGTCTGCGCGCACACTTGTGCACTATAATATCTCACGCGCTAAGGCTAGTGTCCGTTGAGATTGGCCGCCGTACCCGAAATAAACGGTCTGGAGGACTTTAAGCTTTACTCAAGCAGGTGTTTCAAATTGTATAGGTGAAGAAGACCCGCGCGGAACAGACGTGGTACGAGCGGCTGTCCACGAAGGCGCCAGTGGACAAAAAAAAGTTTGATGCCCGTTTACAGGTACTCGCCTGGTGGTGAGGCGGTGATAGACATCACTAACAGCTCGGCGGATTGGATCACCACGCACTAACACGGTGTGGTCGCAACTAGCAGCTCATTGCCCCAATATTATTGTAGCGTACAAAAAGATCCAGCACTTTTTATCGAAGAATTTGCGATTATGCAACTTAATACTTCTATGGTACACTGAATTCAGTTTCAGTTGATTGTTTTTGTATGATTTGTAATCATTCCAAATTTCGGTAATCTAAGAAAGGGCGACATGGCGATTTGAACGGACTCAAAAGTGCAACTAAATCGCAGGTTTACGATATTTTGGGTGGAAGACTAATCTAGAATAGTAAATTAACGTTTCAGATGGCTAAGTATAAGTACGTAACATTACTAGAAGTAGACACAGTTGCTAACAAGGCGGTGGTGGTTGTTGATATCGATGCTTATTCATTACTTGAACCAAACGTGCGCACGTTTGGTTCCGCAGCCACAAATCAATACGTCGACGCTTTCATATAACACTCGTTAGGAAATGTACCCACTAATGTATGGTATTCGGCAGTTACTGCTCAAAACTCATTAAAGCAACGGCCGGGTGAGGCACTCATATTTTTTAAATAAGCATCCAGCAATCGTAACCTCGTTGTATAATTTGGATATCCTATAGGAAAGAAACGTCGCGTGATCCAAAGATAACTATTCCAGATGATTCCGATTTCAATTGATTATCTTTTCTGTATGGTTCCTGTAGATAACGGGCTCAACCCTTCAGGAGAGTCCTGTAAAAAACTACTAATGGAGAGATCAGGAACCATGGGCACTAATACCAGCCATTCCAGTCAGTTAGCCAGAGGTGGCGAATCACGGCAGAGTTCCGTCGATGCAGTCATTGCTTTCAGTTGTTGATGCAACGTCTAACGATTCAAGAATTGACTTTGTCTCGGGGGTTGGACAAATAAGACTATTTATTACATGCCTTGGAAACTACGGAGCGATAAACGTCTGACGTCTAGACACGCATCATTTACTTTAATAACTTCATCGTAAAGTAAATCGCTCTCTACAAGTTTTCCAAAACGTCCTCTGGTCGATAACATTCGACTGGGACTGTTGTAGCTGGGTTTTCTTACATTTATTTAAGCGTTACCTTTGTTCGGTGGCTCCTTTGTATCAGATTTTTAAATCGGAAATCGTTTTAACATTTTCTTGCTTGCCAACAAAAAGAGTAGCAAATGCGGAAGAAACTGTTCATGTAATTGTAAGTGGGCTTTTTTTTTCTAACAACTAAAGCCTCGCGTAAAATTGCGCACCCTGTCCTGTAGTTACAGGTTATTTACCCGCGCGAGATAGTAATGGCACGGAGTATGGAACAAATGAAGTGCTAATGATCTTGCGAATGCCATCACGCATTGCTTGGTCTCTGTTAGGCTATGAGCACTTCATATGTCACGCACTTCGGGAAGTCCCTCAATAAACTGTTTCTGTAACATACGCTGCGGTGCAGGTGGTGAAGGTATGGCCGGAGCGCGGCGCCGTGCAGGTGTACAACCCCAAGGGCCAGGACAAGATGTTCACGTACGACGCCGCCTACGACGCCGGCGCCGACACGCAGACCATGTACGACGAGATGGTGAGTATACTGACCAGCTATTTACTTGTAATGTAAGAGAGTCTGCTAATGATATTAGTTGCATCAAGCATCTGCCTGTCACGCGAAGATATAGAAGATGTCTCGATGTAATAACAGCCTGTGTGTACTAAATTTATTGTTTGTCCCAACAGATTTGTTTCCGCCCCGAACAGAATAACTATTAAAAAATGTGTGGTATTTAACACTTTAACTGTAAATCCCCTTTTTTCAATCAAAATATTCGAAATTACCACCAAAAATACTGAATTGCACACTAAATTTGCTCATCAAATAAATCAATCATACCTACTATACTGTTAGATCTTTAAAGCTTAACTGTTTTACTGGATGACTATCCGTTAACTAAAAGTAAATCTAAAGCATAACTTTATTAAGCACTAGCGACCCGCCCCGGCTTCGCACGGGTGCAATGGAGAAACACTGATAATTTTAGAGCCATTATTTCTCGTAAAAAGTAAAGGATAAAAATGGTTATTGTGGGTTATCCCTAAGATATAGACATATACCATCGCGGACTTTTTTGTAGACCTTTTTAAGGTGTACAATACTGTAGTACATTATTTTGATCTATCTCGACGGGTTCAGCCAGCGTTTACAATGTAAGCGCAAAAAAATGTGTTTAATTACGACATTACATTAGAAACCTCTAAAATTATCAGTGTTTCTCTGCTATATTATGCATGTATTATACATATAAACCTTTCTCTTGAATCACTCTATCTATTAAAAAAAACCGCATCAAAATCCGTTACGGAGTTTTAAAGATCTAAGCATATATAGGGACAGACAGACAGGGAAGCGACTTTGTTTTATACTATGTAGTGATAACAATAATAATAAGGCGTAGTCGACGGAGCCCCGCTTCGCGGGGGCCCTATTTCTGTCTGCAGGGTTTAAAGGAACCTAACACGAAGGGGATGACTCAAGTGAGCGAGCGGAGCGAGCGAACGAGCCCCCGTCATCCCCCCCTTCGAACCTAACCTGTCCGAGTCGGGGTGCCCCAATTCCCGAGCTCGCTTCGCTCGCTCTTGCATCCTAAGTTCTCATTGCCTTTTTACTAAATCGAGGTGTTAAATACAATATATTTTAAACTGAATGTCTGAGTTAAATATGGGTGGTATTTAATTAGAAAATAATTTTGGAAATTCCGTTGTAATATTGAATAATTTGTGTGCAAATTAGTATTTTTGTTTTACGGTGAGTAATATTGTTTCAAAATGCGTATATCTGTGACATTTACAAACATTTTTTTGTACAACATGTTTAGGTAATCAAGTAGTTAATTTGTAGTACAGTCATTTATGTGATATGCGGTAGGTTTGCTTACATTTCTAAATAGAGGTGCAGTTAAAAATTCCCCTTAAAAAATGGGAAAATTTCACGAAAAAAATAAATAATGAAGATATTTTATTTTCTCATATATATTTTGTAAAATGATTGATTCTGAGGCGGCACAAAGTTCGCCGGGTCAGCTGTTTGATAATACATTCAGTCAAAAAAGTATCGGGAATGGATGATTTCTTTATGGGTCCAAATTCATTTTTTTTTTGTTCTTGTTAGATTGGCACAACTGTTTTCCTTTTTGGCGCTGAGTTTGAGTTACATCTGTTATTTAGATTAAATACAGTGCTACTTTTAGTTACATCATATCTAACCGGATGCAGCTGAATACCAGTATTTTACGTGGAGCGACTGCCTATCTGACCTCCACCACCCAGTTACTGGGTAATACGATACCCCTAGGTAAGACTGGTTGTCAGACTTTTGGGATTCTGACTACCCGGAACGACTGTCAAAGATCTACGAATGACAGCCGGGACCAATGGGTTAACGTGCTTTCCGAGGCACCATTGAGATGGGATACGAGGCACGGAGGGATCTTGAGATGTAAAGATGGTACCCATTCACAGACCAACCGCAGCAAGCGTAGCTTAACCTGATCGATCGACCTGTGCGGCTGTTATTATTTAGCCACAGGTCCCTCCGGGTACTGCGAATTTCATAATTATAATGGACAAAAACATCGAACAAAGAGTTTGTCTTAAATTCTGCATCACCAATGGAATTTCGTGTTCAGAGTCACTGAAAATGTTACAGAAGGCTTACGGTGAATCGACTTTATCAAAAACACGTGCTTATGAGTGGTACAAAGCGTTCAAAAGCGGTCGAGATATGATGGAAGATTTGTCTCGCTCTGGCAGGCGATCAACGTCTGCAACTGAAGTTAACATCGCAAAACTGAAGGAAATAGTGACTGAAAATCCTCATTCAAGTTTGAAAAAGATAGTCGCCGAACTTTCTGTGTCTCACGAGTCGATCCGTACCGTTTTAAATAATCACATGGGTATGAAAATGTTGCCGCTCGGCTAGTCCCAAAAGACCTGAATTTTCTCCAAAAACTCAATCACATAAGAGTCGCTGAGGACATGCTAGAACGAGTCAATTTCCGACCCAACATTCATGAAACGCATTGTTACTCGTACTGGTGCCGAGACGTGGGTTTACGAGTTTCACATGCAAACTACTTAACAAGCTTCGGAGTGGTGCCTTCCAACTGAACCGAAACCGAAAAAACCACGCCAAAGTCGATCAAAAGGCAAAGTCGTGTTGACTGTTCTTTTGACTACCGCGGTGCTGTGCACTCGGAATTCTTGCCGGAAGATGAAACGGTAAATAAAGAATATTATTTGAGCTTTATGCGGCGTTTAAGACAGCAAATTAGACGAAAAAGTCCAGATTTGTGGAAAGAAAATTCTTGGATTTTGAACCACGATAATGCGCCTTCGCACAAGGCCATCATTGTGAACGAATTTGTGACCAAAAACTAAACAAATACTATCGAGCAACCACCTTATTCACCAGATATGACTCCAGCCGATTTCTTCTTTTTTCTTAAACTCAAATTACCGGTTCGTGGCACCAGTTTTCATTCGGTAGATGACATGAAGGAAAATTCGCGCCGAGAACTAAACTCTATTCCGGAAAAAGCGTTTAAAAAATGTTTTGATGATTGGATTATTCGTTGGCGTAAGTGTATCGTTTCTGAAGGAGAATACTTTGAAGGTGTTAAATAAATTTGTATGAATAACTAACATTTTGTGTATTATTGTATAGTGTATTATCTTTTCTATGTATTAGATATCTTTATATAGTGTATTTATCTTTTCCCGGTACTTTCTTGACAGAGTAGTAAAATGAATTTGCGTTTTAGAGGGATATTACAATATTATGCAATGATGCTTGACTGTTGCTGTAGAGAATCTCTATGATGATGATAGCAAAGGCTCTTTGATTTGACCAACTGGTTCTTAGCTTATTTTTTTCGGCCTCATAACAAACAACTTAGAAAGCCCACTCCATACAATTAACCCGGCGTGCTTAAGGTAAAAATTTGTAACACGGAGCATACGGTGGGTGTGACAAAACCATAAATGATAAATTAAACAATTTTACGGTTAATTTTGATTTTAAATTCTTTTCTTAAAATTGATATATATAATATATAAAATATGTATGTGTCACAAAATATCGAGCGATTTATTAGGGTTTGGTTGTATTATACCCAACCTTACGCTCGCCGGGTTAATTGAAGCAAGTCTACCTAAGCTAGTAGTATACAACGTGTAAAGTTAAATGCGCAAAACTTCAGACACCCCAACTGATTTTTAATTCAATTGACCTATTTCAGAGAGAAAATAAGTCATTAAAAAAATTGTAAAGGTTTTATGTGCTGTTTTAGTTTTACTGGCCATTCTGATCGTTTCTTGCGTCTGCGACGCTTTACCGAGGGAGGAGTCGTCACCGAGCCGCTGCGCCGCGCTGACATTGGCTTGCTTGACCTATTAATAAATAGACACGGCAACGTTTTTAAAGAAGATTTTTTGAAAAATGTGACCTATATTAAAAAGTGGTTCAATTAATTCTGCTCGTTATTCTGATCAAACTATTTTCAGGTTTTGCGCATTTAACGTTACATGTTGTATAGCTGTTTTGTCCGTAAAAACTACGGCTGAAAAGACCGCCGTCTCTGTAACGTATCGGTTGTTAGGGCACGAATCACCATCACTGTGACGGAACTTTATAGTTCATTTCCCGCGTCTATAGAACTCTATAGACGCGGGCAATTCACTAAAAAAGCAATTAAATAACATAATAAGAAAAGCAGTTAAATAACAACTGGTGGGTTTTGACATAAGGATAACAGTGAAATGTATAGTATTTCATAATATTTGTGATGGTATTCTCGCAATGAGCACTCGGTCGCCGTAACAATGAGCTGACCGCTCAATACCCGCCCCACATCAGCCAAGGTGAGGGTCACGACTCACGCGGTAACGATTATTTGGACGATCACGCGATTAAACCAAACATTAAAACTAGACAGACCAGCTACCTATACGATTCTTCAAATTTTTACACGGAATTTGGAAGCACCTATCTAGAGTTGTAATTGTATAATTGCAGCTCGAAGATGAGTTCTTCTGTACTTTTTACGCTGTCTTCTGATTTTGCAACATCTTCATAACATTTATTAAATATTTGATAGCGATTGGGAAGAGCATAGCGTCCATTAATATTTAGTGCGCACGGTTGGCGCAGTGGTTAAGCGATTGACTGCTGCGCTGCGTGTCGCGGGTTCGATTCCCGCACGGAACAAATATTTTATGATCTACAAGTAGTTATTCCGGGTCTGGCTGTTTGTGTATGTGACTTTAAATGTTTGTAAACCCACCCACAATACAGGAGAAATTCCTAGTGTGGGGCAACACACACACTAAAAGAATACGATCACATTTAGTGCATTTATTTTCGTCTCGTATGTTTATGAGGTCAATATAAATATTTTAAAATTATTATTATTCATAGCTCCTACATCTGGTTCAGAAACATAGAATTTTGGTGCTTAGGTGCTTTGGTGTTTTTAGCATTTAAAATATTATGCTAAAGCGTGCAGGCGCTATAAAATGTACCTGAGCAAAATAAACAGTATTAATAAAACTAAAAAAACTCCTGATGTTGAAATCTGCAGCCAAATACACTAGCTTTAGTAAAAAAAAAAATATCTAGTTTTCACGTAGGAAGTATGTCAGTTTCAGCGGAGCGTTGTATAATATATCGTAAACGTATGAATATCAGGAGAAATCTGTGTGTATGCCCGCGCGCGTCGCATTCCCCCGCGCTATACGCACGCCGCGCCGTCCACCGGCCGCCGCTCAAGCATTGTTGCCAAAAATATTACACCAACTCAACTCACTCACACCGGACCAAGCAAACAAGGACAGAAGCTTCTTCCTATGCTAGACCTGATGTGGAAAAATCCATTTAATAATCGCTACGATTGAGCCGATACTGATACGGAAGAGTCTCAAACATCTGACAGAAGTGCGTATGCCATATTTTCGTTTTATTCGGCGTCTACATGTCTGACGGTTCGTGCATTTCAGTAAAGTACTGATCTGGGGCTTCTGTACTTTAGTATTTTGTGAGCTCTGTGCTCGATGTGACACGAAGTTTTAGAAATTTCAGCACACTGGAACATTCCCGGTAATGTGCTGTTTAATATAATGAGCCGGAGAACGTGAACCACTTCGCGAAATTGTCGACCGATCACGTGATTTATTGATCCATAACACGCCGCATGTTGTAATTATGTATTTATCTACACCCATGCTATAAATCCTCTATACAAGTTTCTGAAACAGTTAGCTAATTGCCAACATTAAAACAACCAGTGTCATAGTAACCAGAATATCATCCAAAAGTGTGTTATAATGTTGTACTAAATAGTATTGCAAAAATTTAATAGAATAGAATAGGTTTATTTCGGACACATAGATCCATATAGTGTTAGTAATATACAAAATTAGCTTATTGCCTAGTTGGCCTAGTTTTCAGTATGCTGTTTTGTCTGCCCCTCACACTTCTCACACTCCTCACACCCCTCACACTCCTCAGAAGAGACGCACTTCTTTTTTGCCTTGCGGGCTTGCGCAAACATTTCCGACGCGCTACGGTAACGAGGCAGCCTCAACAACATCCTAAAAGCATTGTTATATTGGAAGCGCAGGACATCTAGCGATCGCTTAGTACAATTAACCCATAGATTACCCGTGTACAAACTTTGGCAATTGAAAAGTGTTACCTTTACTTGGTCTATACACCGCGCACATCTACGGGTCAACAAATTGCTCCGGACCGCTAGAGCCCTGCGCTCCCTCTCAATGTCTACATCGTCCCTGAGCTCGGCAAGATAATGTCTTAGGTGTTTAAAAGTCGACACCCTATTAACTGGTGCCCCGTTCATAAACAACTCGCGTCCTTCTCCAAGGTAGTTTGCCGCTGACCTCAAATACCATGTATTCACATTTCTTAACATCATATTAGAATCCATGTGCGGCAGCGTAGGTCTCACACGTTTTGAGCATCTCTCTGATTGCTCCCACCGACGGACCCAGCAGCACCATGTCATCTGCATAGCTGATGTTGTTTAGAATTAACACCCCATCAACACTGCATCCGACACGCATGCTGTTGTGTGCTGTGTGTCATTCACGTAGAGGTTGAAACTGGAGGTAGAAACAGACGTACACCGGCGTACCGCGATCTTGTTTGTATTAGATACTCAGCAATTAAACTTTCCATGAATTTACCTAGAGTTTTTACAACACTGTACACACCCTATGGTTTCAGAACCTTTTATAGAGGACTAGCGACCCGCCCCAGCTTCGCACGGGTGCAATGCTGATCACTACATAGTATATGCTGATCACTACATAGTATAAAACAAAGTCGCTTCCCGCTGTCTGTCTGTCTCTATGTATGCTTAGATCTTGAAAACTACGCTACGGATTTTGATGCGGTTTTTTTTTTATAGATAAAAGTGATTCAAGAGGAAGGTTTATATGTATAATACATGCATAATATAGTAGAGAAACAATGATAATTTTAGAGCCATTATTTCTCGTAAAAAGTATAAGATAAAAAATCGTTATTGTGGGTTATCCCTAACAGATAGACATATACTATTGTGGATTTTTTTGTAGACCTTTTTAAGGTGTACAATACTGTAGTATATTATTTTGATCTATCTGGTAGGATTCAGCTAGCGTTTGCAATGTTAACGCAAAAAATGTGTTTATTTACGACATCACATTAGAAACCTCTAAAATGTTTCTCTACTATATTATGCATGTATTATACATATAAACCTTCCTCTTGAATCACTCTATCTATTAAAAAAAAACCATCAAAATCCGTTGGGTAGTTTCAAGCGCCACCGGCCGACTCCCCGGCCGGTAACGCCCGCATTTTAAATCTGTAATATCTTCGAAAATATTCATTTAAATCACATGCTGTAAAAGGCCATAATGATCTACAGCGTGTAACGGAAAGGGGGTATCAACCCTGAAGGAGGTGAATGTGCTCATGAAACTCAACAACTTTCCCCAAAGAACATAGGTCGAAATATGAAAAAAAAATTTGGCCCTCCCTTACAAAACTGACTACCAGCTGATTGATTTACTATGGGAGGGCCAAATTTTTTTTTCATATTTCGACCTATGTTCTTTGGGGAAAGTTGTTGAGTTTCATGAGCACATTCACCTCCTTCAGGGTTGATACCCCCCTTCCGTTACACGCTGTATATGAAATGTACAATGTTTTTAAGGTACTTAATTGTATAAGGATTAATGCTGTATTGCCTAAAATTGCTTCTTAAATAAACCATTATTTCTCGTAAAAAGTTAAGGATAAAACATGTTATTGTGGGTTATCCCTAAGAGATAGACATATACCATCGCTGACTTTTTTGTAGAGCTTTTTAAGGTGTCCAATACTGTAGTACATTATTTTGATCTATCTCGAATGGTTCAGCCAGCGTTTACAATGTAAGCGCAAAAAAATGTGTTTATTTACGACATCACATTAGAAACCTCTAAAATTAGTGTCTCTACTATATTATGCATGTATTATACATATAGACCTTCCTCTTGAATCACTCTATCTATTAAAAACCGCATCAAAATCCGTTGCGGAGTTTTAAAGATCTAAGCATATATAGGGACAGACAGACAGGGAAGCGACTTTGTTTTATACTATGTAGTGATTCATGTCGTGGGTGTAGATAAACTCGTGTATGCAACTGTACATAATTAGGTATTAAAACACTAATGCGATACTAATATCACACTCGGCGTCGCCTCGTGTGATAAACACACATTCCTGTTTTAATACCCCTTGTTATACAACAGTTGCATAAATAATTACTATTATTCGATAATTGTATGATAGTGACAGTGATTGAGATGTCATCAAACTCAAACTCAAAAACTCAAAGCATTTATTTCAAGTAAACCAATTACAGGCACTTTTGAATTGTCAAGGGGTCAGTCAGTCAGAAAGATGAAGCTAGTTGCCCATTCCAAAGCGAAGTAGGTACCTGTGGAGAAGAACGGGCAAGAAACTCCAAGGACACTCTTTTAAATCATAAAAATTGTTACAAAATTTTGGTTACATCACTCAAGTTGAAATTATACATGTGAGAACGATGTAGAAAGACGTGCACGTTAAAAGCGTCAGTACTAAAAAAGATAACAAAAAAAAAAAAAAAAACAATCCATGGCTTCTTTATGGAATTATTATTCAAATAGATTTTAACCCGTAATTGTATGATTTTTACCTTTTAAGCAAATTAAATTTATTTGGACGTAACATTAACGCTATACTAAGGAAAAAATATTTAAAAAAATATATTCATAAAAATACTTTTTTTTAATTTTTTTAAATGGCCTGGTGAAAATTTACATCTTTATGTAATCAGAACGAATGTATCGGGAACAAAATGAGTTGAATGTCTCTAACAATTGGAGAATCCTCGTGCTCTGTGGAAACGAAAATATGGCATTGGATTGGTTGATGGAAATTTCCATCACGATGCATTTAAGGGATATATAGTCGGAATTATTAACATGATCCTCGTCCCCGTCCTTATAAGCAAATACCTAATAAGACACTTAATCTTTGGAAGAACTGCGCTTTGGGTAATCTCTACTACATTAAATATTTCAATTGAATTTGCATAAGAAAGGCCTTAGAAAAAAAGTAATTTCAGGCAGTCAGGTGAAGCTAAACATATAATAGCGTGGCTTGAGTCCAAATTGAGCAGTTCTTGACAACGGTAGCACGCGACAACGAACTGTACCGCGCGTGGGACGCCGAGGAGCTTCACCTCTCCGGACATTCGTACTTATCGCACTGGGCATTCATGCACAAAATAGAGTTACCTGAAATTGCATGATTCATGAAATCAACAAAGACAATCATCAATAATTGAAACGGCTTGCCTGCCAGTATGTAGCGTGAAGTCAAAGGGCACGTCGTGGTAAAAATATTAGCCTGTCACCAAGGTCGTTCTGGCCGCAGTGGAGCAGTGGTGGCTCAGTGGTAACGGACGCGACTTACGTTTTAGGTCGTTAGGTTCGAACCCAGACACGCGCTTTACTTTGTGTAAATTATTTAATCACCGTTGCTCTCAAAACGGTGAAGAAAAACATCGTAAGGAAACCGGTATGTCCTAGAATCAAAAATTCGAAGACATGTGACATCTACCAACCCGCACTGGGCCCGCGTGGTAGATTACAGCCCACTCCCTCTCACAGAGATGAGGCCTGTGTCCCAGCAGTGGGCACATTATAGGCAGATTGTGATGACCGAGGACGTTCTTACTATCAGTATTTGTCCAGGAGAGCATTAATTACTACCCTACGACAAAACATTCTGTACTCTGCAGAGCCTTCCGCAGCCAACTGGTCCAGTTACCAGGGGCGTATCAAAACGGTTAAGGTGTCGTTCACGAAATCGACTGATTTTGATCAATTTTGTTCATTATTTATGAGAAAAGGAAAAAGAATGTAAACAAATTATTTGTGATATCAAATTGTAGTTCTTTGTTTTACATGCGTCTGAAAGGGATTATTAAAATAAATTAAACATTCATGGAAAATTATTCGCAAAAAAAAAAAATACGCGACACCAACGTTTGATCATTTTTTTACTAGAAAGTTCTTTTCATTCGGAACATATAAAAATATCATCGACATCATTACGTAATCTACTTGCACGTGGTTGGACCACTTTTTTCAACTACTATACAAAATATAGCAGAAAAATAATACTGAAAAAAAAACCTTAATGTTTAAATTTTTGTATAATTTTCTCACAATAATATAAGAAATTGACAAAATGGGTTTTGTTTCGTACACGGAGCCTTAAAACAAATGCCCCCTTGGCTCATTCATTAGTGAATCCGTCCCGGTGACGTGTCAGGTGCGGGGCTTGCCTCAGTGTGCCCCAGCAGTGATTGGTCGTCGCGGGCCTATTAATGTCGTCCAGCTGATCGCTTGGCAGCGCCAGCGCTCTTGAGCTTGACTTTGAAATTTTACGATCTTGTTCTCGACACGATACTTACGTATAGCGCTAACAACGGTGTTTAATATTCTTCCGTGCACCGCGCCGTGGGGCGGATCGTGAATTTGTGGGGCTCTGGGCTAATACTACCTAGGGCCTGTTTAATTACCTACTCAAATAAATAATTGCCATTTTGTCAAAAAACAACCGACAATAGTTAATTGTTCTATAGTAATGTAGGTATGCAGTATAGGAATAAAATAAGACAATAAAATATTTGATTTAAGTATATTGTTTATTATGAGTGAGGGGCCCGTGGCATAATAATAAAAGCCGCACAGGTCGATCGATCAGGTTAAGCTACGCTTGCCGCGGTTGGTCTGCGGATGGGTGACCATCTTTACATACCGAGACCCCTCAGTGCCTCGGAAAGCACGTTAAGCCGTTGGTCCCGGCTGTCATTCGTAAATCTTTTACAGTCGTTACGGGTAGTCAGAAGCCCGAAAGTCTGACAACCAGTCTTACCTAGGGGTATCGTATTACCCAGTAACTGGGTTGTGGAGTTCAGATAGGCAGTCGCTCCATGTAAAATACTGGTATTCAGCTGCATCCGGTTAGACTGGAAGCCGACCCCAAAATAGTTGGGAAAAGGCCAGGCAGATGATGATGATTTATTATGAGTCAGTGCCTGTTCGGGTGCACTCTGAACGAGCGGAGCGTGCCCCGCTCCGGGTTTGATTGATCGCGGGGCTACCAATCTTACGATCTTATTTTTATATAATGGATTTTTTTTTGCATTTTCGTCTATTGTTTTCAATGGAGGCTGGGGGCTTTTTTATCCACGGGGCCCTGGGCTGCAGCCCGAACAGCCCCTAGGTAGATCCGCCCATGCTTCCGTGCAACTGTAAGTGATTACTTGCTAATTGACGCGGATATTTTTCGTTTGGAATAGCGATGCAATCCTAATATACATAAATGTATCGGTACATAATCTCAATGTCAATGATCGTGTATGTACTACTGAATAGTTCGCAAGTGCTCGATCGCGGAAGGTACCATCTTGCTCCGTGCATCCTACGCGATCTTGTCGAAGGTCCCTCCAATGTTAGATTTTTTCTTCAAAATGCTGTGATTCAATCGCGGTGTGGGTGGCTGTGTACAACACTAACCTCGACGCGTCAATATGGGCGGTTGTTTTGATTTAGCGATAAATAATCCGTTGTATCAGCACTAGAATAGGAAATAACAGAGCGCGGGTAGACGAGGTGACTCCTCAACGATGTCGTAAAAACAAAAACAACCTATTACTTATATACTGTCATGTCAAAAGGAATAGCTGAAGAATTCTATTATTATTTTCCGTGTTTCAGCGTTGTGCCATAGTTAGCGCCGTTTACTAACATGACTTCATATTTTTCATTCTGAATGCATTCGCGTCGCAATTTAAACGCTTTTATGGCAAACTACTTGCTTAAACTTATTTTATTGCAGTTTATACAACAATGTGTGTCCCTGACATCATGTATACAGAGCCAGTTAAGATACAGCCTCCGATAGAGCACGCTCTTAGTTTGTTTTGCGGTAAATTTATCATTAATTGTTGATTATTTGCACTTACGTGTTACCAACCGTAGCGTGAAAATAGATATTGTTGAGCGATCGCCTTTTGTTCGGCAAATAATTGATTATCCGCGCGTGCGCCGACATTTTTGTTCGAATAATGTTGTGTACTGTGCGCAGTGTCAACTGCGGCTACAATGTAGAAAGTACAGAAGGTCCATTCACACAGTCGCTCACTGAATAGGGCGCTTTCAGGACGAGAACGTGGACTTTTCAATAAGTTGTCTAAATCGAAAAAAAAAAAAGTTGAAATTCCATAACGTTAACTTTTATCAGTTTTGTACAAAGCAAAGAAACCATTACATAATAAAACGATGTTTCAGTTCAGTGTCTGTGTATGCATGTGAGCTGGTTTCGCACGTTAAGGTCACAGCTCATTAGAGCCACCCGACACCCACTCCGCACCGCCTCGCCTCCTGCGGCTAGTATTCTTTATATGGACTTGTATGGGTATGCGCTCACTACATCAACTCCGTAGCGTCACCGGATCGCCTCGGTCGTAAGCCCTCCACGCGCGGACGGCGGGTGGACCACTCGGTGACAACTCGCTGCTCGCATGCTTGCCTTGCGTTGACTGCGCATTGCCAACGCGTGGATCCCGAGTGGACCGCGCGCTGCCCGCGAATGATTCACGCGAGGACGATACGTTGGCAATTTATTTATTTTTATTTATTTATTCCTTTATTCCAGGCAACTAAGGCCCATAGAAAAAACAATACATACTACCTACTACAAACAAACTTATAAACTAATAGATACAAAATTATCACAAATACAATACTGTAATAATATAACTTAAAAATACTATAAATAAATACAACATAACACAACTTATACTACCAATGCGCCGCCCCCCACCCTCACTTCATTCTATTCACGGTTTGTAAAATTTTACATTACGAAACACACGTGCCAATGGTTAATAGACTACTCGAAAATTCGTGGACCAAGCGACTTCCACTCGTTGACCACGCGGCGTTCACTCATTGACCGCGGGGGGTCCACTGGTTGACGACGCGAGGTCCACTGTTTGACCGCGCAACGTTTATTGGTGATAACGCGGCGTCCACCCGTGGACCACCTGTCGACAACGAGTGGACGCCGTCCGACGAGGCGGTGCGGGGTGGGTGCCGGGTGGCTCTAATGAGCTGTGACCTTTACTCTATAGAACGTGTGAACCTTCTGTAGACGTATCTATGCGGCGACCGAGGCTAGCTCACGGTGACGTCACTCTTCACAACATCGGATCGAGCTCTTTCAGAACGATGCGATGGTGTGTTTGCAGTTACCGACGATCATAAAATTATATTTATCCCAATGAAATCATCGTGATATGGATGTTTTCGCTGTTTAAAATGCAATCGATTACTGATTACTGTCAATTTCATTATGCGCTTTGTTTTATGTATGGTTTGTTTTTTTCATTATTTATTACGAAAGAACTCACTTGCATCATTCTCTGAGGTGTTTGTAATTTTTTGACGTTTTCCGCCTGACAAACGTTATGGAAATGTAAGTGCTCATTTGCAGAGACCAATAACCTGCATCACATAAAATAACTTAAACACCATCTTTTTGTGTTTACGGATATATTTGCTATATTTATGTGAAAAATTACAACTGAGCACACATTTTTAGAGCTTTTACTACACGATAAAAACTTAATTATAAGTATAAATTCTGTTTTTGGTCACCTCTAAAGAGACTTCATGTTTCATCGGCGGACTGTGCCACTGTGCGTGCGACACACATACCTATAAACTTCTGCCCCTCGCTAGTCCCAGGGGGAATGAATCCCTCCCGACTAAACTTTCCCCACTTTTCAAGCAATTTCTCATTAAATGACCCCGTACACATCTAGCTTTAGGAAGCTTGCCTCCTAAAACTTGGGGCTTGGGTAAAGTTTAGATTTTCTGGTAAAAAAACATTTTAGTTGTTGATGCGTCCGTTAAGTACCATCATTTGGCAATAAAGGAACACTAACTCCAATGCCAAGTATGATAACCTCAGCGTATGGTTGACATCGACGTGGGTAGCTCGTATCTGAAGGTCTAGTCTCCTTCGTCATGGCCGCGTCAAGAAGCTTGCTATGGGGGTGTGAAACTGTGAATATGGTCTCTCTGAAACGCCTACGGGCTAGAGCTCACGCTTACCCAGGTGTCACCGGTGTGATGAAGGAGAGCCAGCCTTAGTGATGTGTAAACCAATGGTGTTTGTTGCAGGTGCGGCCTCTGGTGGCGTCAGTGCTGGACGGGTTCAACGGCTGCGTGTTCGCGTACGGCCAGACGGGCACGGGCAAGACGCATACCATGGAGGGCACGGCCGATCACGAGGGCATCATCCCGCGCGCCTTCCGCCACATTTGGGCGCACATCGAGAACAGTGCCTCGCCCGACGTCACGCACCTGGTCTCTTGCTCCTACATCGAGCTGTATCTGGAGGATGTCCGAGACCTCCTCTCCAAGGACTGCAAGAAACTCACTATTAGGGGACAGGTACTGTGGAATATTCGCTTACTCGTTTTTACGCATCACAAAGAACAGTTCTAGTTTCTGCACACTCGTCTATATGTATTTGCATTTGTATCACCCAAAGTAAACTCTGAACTTCGTAAGTATTTGCTTAGCAAGTATCGAACACTTGACGCGTTTTACATGGATCAACATACTTTCTCGAGCAACTGTTATTTGAAGTAAAGCAAATATCAGTGTTCGCGAGTCACAGGTGCGTGGTTGACCGCGCTGCCCGCTGGGACCACAGTATGTCCACCATCGTCATCCGTGTCACGGTCATGTTTAATCACTTGTTTTTACAAACAGTGTGCTTTGTTGTATTTGTCATAGCATCATTATGCGGATTTCCATATATTATGTATGTTCAACAATGCTCATTTGTAGTAAATAGGTTTCATGAGAATTTTGGAACATTGCCATTATAATTGTTCAGTATGTAGCTACAATGGCGGCAATTATCGTACGGATATTCATTTACGCTAGGTTTCGCAATTTCCCTCTGTTATTTCCGTACGAATCGCATTGAATCCTCAATTACTTTGTTTTGTGTAAGTATAAACATCGCGTTGCGGTGCATTAGCGTTGTCAGCTAACACTCGTGGCGAACTGTCGCAGCGGCGCCGGCGCACGTCAACAGCTGGACACTGTCGCAACGTGACCACTCACAGCCTTCATACATAACACGGGACGGTGCAGAAGGATTACTCCGGGGGTATTCCTCGAAGCGCACCAACTTTAAACCGCACCAACTTTAAACCGCACCAAATAAAGTGCACCAAAAGTATTCCTCAAAAAGATGGTGCGTTTCAGGAATAATTTTGGTGTGCTTCATTTGCATTTCAAAGTTGGTGCGCTTCGAGGAATACCCCTTACTCCGAACTGGCACAAAGAAGAGTTCATGACGCCAAACGAGCATGCTGCTACATATTGAGTAGCTCAATACTTCTTAATTTCTCAGCATTTTGCCAGAATCATAATGTCAAAACGGGACATCCTTCTCTCTCTCTCTCTCCTCCAAACCCCCTCCCACCCACCCCCTCTCTTTCCTGACATGTCGCTTTCTTTACGGCATACTACCTATCACTTCCTCTTCGCGTATAGTATGAACCTTCTGCGCTTACTGTTGTGTGATAAATACGGTTGTAGAACCGTGACGGTATGATATAACATGTACTTAGCTCGGTGATGCCCCAACGACCAATATTTTACGCCACATTAGAACAGAATGCTGCCTGTCCGACACCCCCTCCCTCCGCCCCCGTACCTCCATACACACAACACATTCATGAATGTGCACAATGAGACATTGTCCAACGTTTTGAGTCTGTCCAAACTGTTTTGAGTATAAGAATGCATATATTCAGAAAAGATTAGCTGCAACTGGTTTTCAATGCAATGAAAGTTATATAAGTAGTTACTTACCTACATAAATAAAATTGAAGTGTCTGTTTGTAATGTCAAAATAACAGCTTTTTATTAAATGCATATCGTCGTTGCGACTTTAAGACCTCTTGTTTGTAAAAAACAATTTTATGAGAAAATCGATAAAAAACCGTCTACTGAAAAAAATATAATGAAACCATCTACAACAAAAAATATAGGTATCAGCTAAGTACAGGATTTTAGTGCTTTTTACTTTGCCACTGTTAGTTAAAATGAAAAGTAGTATCATAGTAAAAAAAACAAAAACGATTTCAGTTGACACATAAGAGATTTTGGTTGCGTTTTATGTATCACATCAGAGCTTTTGAACTAAAATGTCTATAATAATCCAAATAAAAAACTATTAATTTTATTGAAAAAAAAAATATATATTTCTCAGAATACAATACATCCGGGTGATGTAATCACTGGGAGCGAATATTGGTGGTTTTATGTATTGCTCAATAGTGGAGTGAACACTCTCCACCTCCACCATAGTGTGCCCCTGTCCAGGTTAAGTTGTTTGATACAAATTTTCTTACTTTGCGCCAACTCGCTTAGGGCACTTGACAATATTCGGTTCCGGTTTTGGTGCCCGCATCCATCAGAAATAATGATAACGCGTTCTGTTGAAAGTGGCAGGTTTTGACAGTAGTCTATTAAACAAGATGTGAATAGCAGTAACATTACCGTGCCAAAAGTAAATTGTCACATCTTTGGATAGCACGTTATAAACCGTAAAGTTATGGCATGGTAATTTTAATTTGTAGTACAGTGCACTAGCCAATAGCTTTGGTGCAAGTACTTACGGCATTCTTTTTAGCTTCACGGGCTTCAATTTTCTTCGCAACATGGCTATCATAATATTCTTCTTTGGAAATGTTACCGGTTTTATAACTACAACACGTGTCGCACTGTTTTTATCTTTGCGAGGATGGTAAATGCCGATATTTTCTTTAGTCAGTACCTTCGAAAATGTCTTTTTAGAGGCAGCTTTATAGTGGTTTTCAATACACTACTCCTTAAAAACCTGATGCATTTGGAGTTCAAATCGAAAAGTCGATTCAACATACATTTTGGCATTTTGACAGTTCAACAACATTATTTACGTTGTTGAGCAGACAATTTTTTTTAAACTTACTGAGCAATGGAGCTTCAAAATGATTCAAATTCAGAGTGATAGTGTGTTCTGCAATTAGGGTGCTGATACACATAAGATATTCTGTTCCAATAATTTTCTAAAGACGACGAGTATGACATACAACTAAAATCTCGTATGTGTACATTGACACATAAGATATTTTAAGCACCTACTTTCATTGGATATCTTGAAATTGGTAAATAAATTACAATTTAAACGTCGTATAAACATGAGAGTTTTTGCATTCGATAGAGCTTCAAAATGTAGTATCGGCTGGCGTAAAAAAGTGATTTTGCCAAAAGTGACACATAAGAGGTCTTAAAGTCGCAACGACGATATGTAGTAGTACAGTACGCGTCAGAGAAAACGAACCCCGCCAAGACTTAAAGAATAATCGCTCAAGCGACGGCGGGTGCGTCACGTGACTGGCCCCGAGCAGCTCCCTCCCCGCCGCCCGCGCCGCACCCATCTCTGCCCGAGCATCCACCGATCCGACTCAAATATTATTTGTATGTTTTTAATAATTAGGCATTGTGGTATTTTTTTCGGCTTCTGGCCGAACAGTATACCAAGAATAACTTACAAAAAGACACTACGCCGTATAGGATACGAACCCACATCACCAGGCGCCAGACGATCATTAAGACCGTGCCTTATACCAATAGGCTATTGGCTCAGTTAGTAATCTCAACGAAAATTCGAATAGCATTACTCCTTTTATCGAACAAGTTTGATAACGGTCTAATCTTCTAGACATTAAGGTTTAAATTTCAACTTCCACCACGTGAGATACACCTACCGTCCACAACCTTGTTTTACAAAATGCAATACGTAACTCTTCAATTAACTAAAAGATAAGGTTGAAATTAGCATAGAATTCTTGTTGGGTTGAATAGATTGTGCTTGATTCCGATTGTTGCACTACCGTCATTTTACTTCAGAAACTTAACTGCTGTATGAACTGTGAGTTAAGGTTGAATTTAGAATACTTCTTCGCACTATTTACTAAACTGTGATTGATGGTATAATTCTTTTTCAAATCGTTTCGTTTTCGTTCCGATCAGCTTGTGTGTAATGTTTTCGTCGTAAAATTATCCAATTTACGAAGTTTTTGAACAGTTGATTCTATTAACCGATAGTATGGTGCGATTAACAACTTTTTGAAGGCTGAAATAATTGTTGTTCTCTGGGAACAGGAACAAAGCATAAAGAAAATAGCACGAGAAATGTGGGCTTAACGGTAAGATTTACGTTATACACATATATTTATTGTTACAACCATGTTGCATTATTACTTACAAGGTGGATTTTTTATGTATTTCTAATATTATTGTTTTCATTACAGAGAAAAATAGTTCGTAGATGGATACAAAGGTATCAAGCGACGGGTGATGTGAAATGCGATCTCACCCAACTGCTTACACTAATGAATCGGAGCGACACCTTGGGACACATAAAACCTGGGAACTAATTCGAAATAGTGCTGCAAGCTTCAATATGGTTTCGGGCATGAAAAGTCTTCAAGAAGTGATAGACAGTGACTGACATCGTCTGCGTTATTAATAGACAATTTACTCGGCAGATTGATTGTGTAACTTATCTGATAAAATTGCATTGGAACGTTTGAGCAAGTGTTAATAATTCCCAATATTTGTGGGATCATTATCTCATAGTTAATCAAAAATAAACAACCTTTATTATTATGAATCCAGTTACTCTTGTTTACAAGTAGTCTTGTAATGTGTTAACGATGCACCATCTGATCTCACATACTTTTCTAATGCTGTGTTAAAAGGGTTATCAGAAATTGTGATAAAAGAGAAAGATGTATATTGCTATACTGTTATAGTTTAGCATGTTGGTTCTTCCTCTGTAATTCACAGGCACAAATGACATCATTTCATTTTTTAACCAGGCTTTTTTCCCCATAAGATCATACAGAGTATAAAAAAATAATGTTTTTACAAGTTTGAATAAATAAATATTGTAGTTATGTTACTAGAAATATCTATAAACGAACCGTTATCTAATGTTAAACGTTCTACACCTCACCCATGGTATATATTTTGTATTTAGTTAATATTTTAAGTAAATAACCCTAATTTAACACAGATAGAAAACTGTATACTCGTAATAACTGTATATGTGGATTCCTAGAAATGTAATTAATGAAATAAATGAATATTGTTTATGCAACATGCCTGGCTTTTCTTACAAACCCCATACTTCACATTTGTTTTCTTAAATATGGATGTTTTCTAAAATAAAGTTACGAAATTCACCTAATCAACTATTAAAGAAACTAAAAAAAAGAAAAAAATAAATCTCATCCGCGGAATTGAACTCGTGACCATCGAATTGCTAAGCCGCAGTCCAAACCACTAGACCAACACGCCATTTACGTTACATTACGAAAAACTTAAACGTATGATATCATCATCAAAGGGGGGTCCGGTTTCTTTGAAGCTTACTGTACCTATAATCATACGGTACTTATAATTATTATTATTTTTTTTAATTGATGTCTGTCTGTCTGTTTGTTACGGCTAATCTCAGAAACGGCTGGACCGATTTTGACAGGACTTTCACTGGCAAATAAGTGATGTTATAAGGAGTAACTATTTCTGTTTTAGAAAAAGAATTAGTAAAGAGACACATTATTGTTTTCCGACAACCACGCGAACGAAGTCGCGGGCACAGCTAGTCTTTAATAACACTTATCAAAAGTCATCAGTCAGCTGCTGAAAGTGTTGGAACAATACTTATCGTGAGTAATGACTCCAATTTAATTGACATAAACAGCGCAGAAATAGAGAAATAATAAAAGTTTATCGGATCAATAACATCAATATTTCCTGAAAGCAGCCACACCGCAGCATGCCATCCGACCCAGCCACGCGCCCCGCGAGCTGCTCTGCGGCTCCGTCGGGGCCTACTAATGGACTAACGTATCAGAACCTACTGACTACTGTGCGACAACTGTGACGCGTACACTCGCGCAGCACTGCTCTGCTCCACTGTGGTCGTCGCTTCCTCCCATTCTTGTAATTAATGAGCTTGCGGTGCACTTGGCTGCAAGCCAAAACGATTCAATTTGAATAACGAACTCAATACCGAATTACGTAACTGAAAGTTTTTCTCTAAAACTTTCAGTTTGGCAAATGCTTTCAGAATGTAGCTATGAGCTCATTGCGCGCGCGCGGTGCCCAGATTTTTTTCAACGAATGTGAATTTTAATATCTCCTCATGACAAGCTGCGCACGCGCTGACAACGGCTGCTACTTATAGCACAATTTGTCCGAATTTTAGGAATTTTTCCAAAACGTTAAATGCACGCAAAGAGATTTTGTATTATTGGTACTGTTCCTTCTGCTCCTGCTACACAAAATGCAACTGCCACAGATTTTTATTAAACACACCTTGAAAAGTTACAAAATACGACTTCATACATAGGTTCGAAGGTAAATTAGCACCTGTTTGGGCTCTTTCCCACGGCAAAATCCCGTTTTTTGCAGCTACGGTTTTTTGCAGGATCCCATTTAGTAGTGTACATGTTTAAATATGTATAAGTATATATATTCACACAAGCATCCTGTTTTCCGGATACTGCAAACGGGATCTTGCCGTGGGAAAGAGCCCTTAGTCGTTTAGATACGAAACATGCGACTAATCAGATGACCTAAGCGGGTCACGTCCAGTTTCTAATTCACGAGCGAGCACCGAGCGCGGGTCATCCTTGACCATCGGCGCCTCTCCGCCTCTCCGTGAGGCTGCCACGACGTGGCTGTATGTCTGTACTTTATAGTCGTCATCAGGTCAAGGGGAGGGCATGCGTAAGGCTTATTGCCCACACGCATAAACAAAAGCCGCCTTTTCTAATAGCACACACAATTGATATTAGTCCAAGAGCTAGTGAACCCTGGGAGTAACGGTCTCCCTGTAAGGTTAGAAATTTGTATACTTACGATTTATGGCATGCTAAGAGCAATAGCCATGACCTGGCAGGCGTCAGCCCTGCACGTCATCAGCCCCTTTATTTTTTGAACTGTTAAGTAAATTGGGTTTCAAAACTTGTTTCTGTAAATTTGAAAATTTAATAGAATAAAGTTTATTTATTGTACATTTAAAAAAAAATTGACAGGCGATTACAATAAGCAGAAGTATACGACAGATCAATTAGAAAACGCACAGTTGATGAGGTAAAATAAAGTTTATCCTGTATACTTGAAATTTTTATATGTTTTCAAATAAACGTCTTAGAGTAAGTATCTACAATGCCAGGCGGTTTTGAACAGCATAAGACCTTGACAGGCGAGGGGACAGCTGCTAAGGGCGTGCAAATAAGAAATGTTACATGAACGCATACAGTAAATGTAATGTATTTTATTGCGTTTTATGCAATGTACATTATTTTTAACACTCATTTTCTTCAGCATCATCCGAAATTTCGCTATCACTGTTTTCATCATCATCTGTTTCTTCAACAATGTTTTCCTCATCTGAAAATAGTAAAAAAAAATATTTTAATGAATCAATAAGGTTGTTGAGAATTAAATATCAAGCTCAATACATAGGACTGCATATTAAATGATACAGAATAAAATAGTTGTATGTTACCTGAAATGCATTCCTCAGTTTCAGTCGATTGTGCTGTGGCAGTATCAGCAGGTCCTTGTAAAAGTATGTCGTATATAGAAGATGGAACCGTATTCCCCTCAAACCAATTAAAATCGTAACGATTATCAATTAAGTTCCAACCGTTATTTTCAGGTGTAAGAATTGTTGGTTCTTTTAAATGACAATTTCGCCATATATTTGTAATGTAGGCAGTTCTCAACAATTGTTGATGTAGTTCACGTTGGCAGGGTGGTAAATTCGATGAATCATAGCTTACTACTTTTTTCATAAACACTTTAGGATTAGTTGTGTTGTACGTAGCAAGGAACTTTTCATATCGTGCATTATTTAATTTTGAAGATTTCAAACCATACATTTGGCATACAAATTTCTCTAGTATCAGGAAAATTTTTTCTTTCTTCTGCACTATTTCTGCGTTTCCTAATTCTTTGAATGCTTTCTGATATAGACTCGATTTCTGCAATATTTGGAATGGTTTTTTTTTACCTCTTCTTGAAAAGGACGGATTGAAATCGCAACCGGTTAATGCATGAAATCCAGGTAAGCTTTGGCATATAGAAGGTCCCAATTTTGTATATAGTTCAGAAATATTTATCGATTTTTTACAATTATTAGTGCACAAACCACGTGGTCAGATTCCATCTTGCACACTATTTACTGAAACGTTAATATAAAGTACAACAATACACAATATCACTTCACAATTGATAACAATATAAAGTTTGATTTTTAAAAAATTCGAAATCACTTAACGTAAGAAATGTTATAGCTCAAAGCATCCACACAAGTCAAAATCGTTGGCACAACTGACGAAATTCTTCTCTGTACATTGTTGCTCGAGAGCAGGTATACGTCCCTTCGTATTAGATAAACGGTCTCACTCGCACTAAAGGCATTCACGCAACACCTCTCACTCGCACGCCCTTAGCAGCTGTCCCCTCGCCTGTCAAGGTCTTATGCTGTTCAAAACCGCCTGGCATTGTATATACTTACTCTAAGACGTTTATTTGAAAACATATAAAAATTTCAAGTATACAGGATAAAGTTTATTTTACCTCATCAACTGTGCGTTTTCTAATTGATCTGTCGTATACTTCTGCATATTGTAATCGCCTGTCAATTTTTTTTTAAAATGTACAATAAATAAACTTTATTCTATTAAATTTTCAAACTTACAGAAACAAGTTTTGAAACCCCATTTACTTAACAGTTCAAAAAATAAAGGGGCTGATGACGTGCAGGGCTGACGCCTGCCAGGTCATGGCTATTGCTCTTAGCATGCCATAAATCGTAAGTATACAAATTTCTAACCTTACAGGGAGACCGTTACTCCCAGGGTTCACTAGCTCTCCAGCTATATAGTTTTAGGACAAGGACGTACCTGATACAATTAGTTATGAACAGTCAGGTATTCCGCAGCGAAACAAAACATCGCTGCATCGTAGAATATGACTCAACATTACTCCAAAGAACATGCGAATATTGTGTTATTTCCTTTTTCTGAAGGAAATGGATTTCCTTAAGATAAAGATATTTATTTAGTCGGTACAACTTTAGTTTGTAAGATCACTGAGTTGTGGGCTGTCAATCTTGATTTATGAATCTTACAACCGTTTTGGTTCCTAAATCAATAAAATATAGTCCACTCACTTGGAAAAGTCTAATTGTAAAGTAGTGTAGGGTGGTCGTGGTATGGTGGTGGAGTCAATATCACATACGAACATGTGTCGCGCGCCGCCGGTCGCCTGGCGACGTCCACTCAAACAATAGCACATGCGGTACATATGTACGTCTACGTGGTTATGATAGCCTAGTACTCCACGCGTGTGGCGAAAACGAAAGTACTACAAACCAGCAAAAAATTACATTTTTAATAATGGACTGAATTCAGTTTATTTACTTACATACATTATGCATGACAGTGATTATATTTTGAAACTAGCATGAGTCATGACTCACCGCATCATAATATATTATAATGTGGACACGATTATCTGCGGAGTATTTAATTAAAATAATATGTTCTATTTAAGTATGAAGTACAAGAGGTAGCCATTCGCAGCCACTCACAACCTTGGCGTGCGTCACTCGGATGCGTCCAAAATTGTCTGCTTTCTGCAGCGCATTGTGCAAACGGTCACTTTACGTAATACACCTCATTTAATAATGTGTGCGTTTATGCAACAACACATATTGTTCAGGCTAGCCTTATACAGTTATTAGCTCAGATCGCCCGTGTCCTGGCAGGCGCACTTAAGATCAAGGCCGCAATTAAATACGCATTCAAAATAATTGCGTTACTACACGATTGCTCTAAAATATTAATGCAGAAGAATTTCGTGTTGCTTTAGTTTTCTTAATGCACCTACTTTATGTTCTTTAGAGGAAATAAATGGTGAATAATTATGCTAAATCAAGAACAAACAAGAAAAAAACCCAAGAATAGAGAGGGTGAACCATGAGCTCGACATTGGAGAAAACGACTGAGATCGTGCAAAAATCATTACCAAAATTGGCCAATTTACGTACATTATCGAACATATATTTTACGTATATTGGTTTATATATTTATCGTACTAAGTATGTCTACTTAGTACGATGGACTGAGTTAACTCACTTATCAAATTGAAATACTCTCCCAAAACTAGCACTAGCATGTCAGGATCGGTCACTGAACGAGCTGGCACTTAGCTAACTACGATGGGGTAGCTCTTACTTATACAAACGTTATTAAATACAATAGTGCTCATTAACGTTTCGCTTTCTATGCGCAGTGCCCACTTGTCTGTGTCTTGTTAGCGTTTGCCTAGACTTGGCAAATGGCATTCACTCTTCCACGATCATGTTTCCAGATAGTTGGTTCCAGATCTCCAAAGTACCACCACATTTATGAATAGTAGTCATAAAAAAAGTATAAATTAATAATAGTCAAACAGCCGCAATGCTCCAAAAAATCAGTCCTCCGAAAACAATGACCATCTTTTTATCCAATGATTACATAGGAACAGCAGGGTAATTGCGTAACACATTATGAGTAGCAATGGGTTTCATTTTGACAGTTCATCAACATTCATTGCGTCATATACGTTGTTGAGCAGACACATTTTTCGAACATATTGGAGCAATGGATTAGCAATATGCTTCAAATTGATTCAAATTGAGAGTAATATTGTGTTACGCAATAGGGTGCAGTAATCCTAAACGAATACAATAAATTGTATGATGGAATCAATTCTACTTTCGATTGTACCTTCAGTAGTTGTGTTGATTCTGAAACCGGCTTTTGCAACATCCTGCGAGATCTCCCAAGGATTCTTAAAAGGTCGTTTCATTGTTTTTCTTTGTTCCTTTTAGTATGTGAAGCTGGATCACAAGTCAGCTCTGTTATTATGATCTTGTCCAAGTATCAATGTTATTTTGTAATATTTCCACTTTTTCAGACGTTTGGGAATCTCTCCTAAAAGCTTTTCAGTTGCGTTCCGATCCGATCCATTTCTTTTACTTCGCTTGACACTGCCTTCAAACCAGCGTATCGTTACAGGAGCTAAATGGGTTCTACATCCCAGAGATGACGTCGGTAGTATGCAAGAGTGCAGCGGAGATGGTGCGGGTGATGCGTGCGGGCAACCGCAACCGCGCCGCGGCCCGCACCGACATGAACGAACACTCGTCGCGCTCGCACGCCGTGTTCCTCGTCACCGTCGAGACGGCGCACCGCAAGACAAACAGGATACGGTGAGCGCACACTAACATACACTGACGTACACCCGAGCCCTGAAAGGACTAAGTATGTAGATAAGCCCGTAGTGTGAAGAGAATCCCGTCTGTTCATGTGGTGCAACATTTTCCCGGGGAAAATGTTGCACCACATGAACAGACCGAAATTTTTGCTGTTACCGGCAGGGTAAAATTTCCATCACAATTGGTATTTTTTAAATATAGTTCGATATAATAAAAACCTTTACCTAATCAATAATAAATAATTAAGGTTTCAAACAAGCATACATTAAATTATGACTATATGTAGTTATTCCGGCATGAAGTAAGGAAGCTCACGATCATCTCACGTCTATGACCTGATAGTTCTAGAACCTGCCACAATAGCTGCGGTTATTTATTAACGTAAATTGAAATATCTAAAAAAGCTTCAGCAAAAAAAGCTTCCAATGATAGGCAAATTGAACCAAACACGCTCCGTAACCGACTGCGACTTAAAAAAGAGGTACTCGTTGTTATCTACCGAACTACAAGCTACTTGCTAACGACTTCATCCGTCAACAAACAAACCGATATCATTGTTATAATCAATATAATAGGCAATTACGTAAGATCAGTCTAGACCCCTCCCACCCCCACGTAAGAAAAAATAAGACTTGTTTGGACCCCCTCCCCACTCCCCCGTCAAATCGTCTTACGTAATATATGAACAGCCCCCTACAGAATAGTGTCATCAACTCGTCATCGAAATGTATAATAAAATAAAATTTGCCAGTCACAAGTCAAGCGACACAGGATGTGTTGCAGTCCAGCAGTCCTGTTGCAGTCCGCTGCTGGATGGGCCTCTCCCAGCAAGTGGCGCCACAACATCGGGTTCTTAATCCAGTATCCTTACCACATTTATGTAGTTGGTCTATCAAGTGTAACCGATTGCAGAAGTATGACTGAATACGATGAACTCAAATCCGCCTTCCCAAAAATGCAATGAACCTGTCTAGACTGGAATATTGATTTGAACAGCAATTACTGCCGCACTAATTATATGAACTGTGGAATGAAGGATGAGCTGAACAGTTTATGCCTAAATTGGTTTACTCATCCAATGTACTAGAACATTGACCCTCCTTTGTGCCGAGCTGGGCACAATTTAGACGAAAAACAAAAACGTTCAATGAACTGAAAACGTCCATTTTGAAAGTTTCTGGGCTCGCGGCCAACCCTCCCAGGTAGATAAATAAACTAAATCTATTGATTTTATATACAGAAAGCTAGACTCACAAATATTTTTGCATACAAGTAATATTTTAGCCTGGAATCGAAGACTTTACGCGAAATTTCTAAAGAAAGAGAGCTCGTATTCGGGATATCGAAGTAATATTTTTTCCGGGCTTTAAGTCGTAAAACGTCAAATTCCGAGAGAAAAGCTGCGGCTTATTGAAATAACCGCTTCTGGGAGCACTTATGAGGACGTTGCCTTTTTGCAAAGGGGTTGGTAAGTCCGGCTTGTCGGGAGTTGTAGAGGTGTTGATCCAAGTTGACGACAGCATGGTTGGATCGTTCATGAAATTAATCCCAATATTAACTATACAGTTTATGAGAGGCCCGTGGCCAAATAATAACAGCCGCACAGGTCGATCGATCAGGTTAAGCTACGCTTGCCGCGGTTGGTCTGTGGATGGATGACCATCTTTACATACCGACCCCTCCGTGCCTCGGAAAGCCCGCTAAGCCGTTGGTCTCGGCTGTCATTCGTAGATCTTTGACAGTCGTTACGGGTAGTCAGAAGCCCGAAAGTCTGACAGCCATTCTTACCCATTAACTGGGTTGTGGAGGTCAGATAGGCAGTCGCTCCATGTAAAATACTGGTATTCAGCTGCATCCGGTCAGACTGGAAGCCGACCACAACATAGTTGGGAAAAGGCTAGGCTGATGAACTATACCATTTATAATGATAATGTAGATTGTATTCGTCACCAAATTAACTCGCCTGATCATGCGAGTGGGCAGGCGCTGTCGGGACTCGGGACCACTTTAGTGCGACACCTCCCGCCCATTACGTATTCAACCGTCAGTTACTGAACACTACTGGACAGAACTCCCAAATAATACGCCTTAGGAGATTATAGGTTTCATATAGTGTGCTCTTACGCTTTTGTGTGTCGCAAACATGAATGATTGTTCGCGGATAAATGAATGGAGTGACGATGAAGATCTTGACTTCAGGTAAGATCGCTATAACTAGTCAGTATAATCCCTAGGTGCATTATTCATTTTCGATTTGCATTGCAATATAAATCATCAAAGGTGCTACATTTCCACAGCTCTCCCCTGAATGCACGAAGCAGATATTATGCTAATTTTCCTTCCCTCCGATTCACAAACAAATCCATCCCTAACGTTCCCTTCATGCTCCTTCAGATTGGTTCCTCACGAAACGTATCCAGCGCGTAATGTTTAGTCGACTAGCGACTAGTATATATGGAAGTAATGCATTCGGTTCTAAACGCTAATATATTCACGACGGGGAAGCCACGACACGCCACGTGCGCCGTGTACAGACTTAATACTGTCGCCAGTCAAACACTGCCACTGCGACAGTCAAGTGTACTACTGCAACATGTGAGCTTCACAGATACATACAGAAGGCTCAGTGTCATAATGTCAAGCTCTAAACGCGCGAATAACGCGTCTTCTCACGGACCTTCTGTAAGTTATCCTGAAATGCGCGTGGGTGGGATACGCACGCGTGCCTTACAAAACGTAACATCATTGTTTCCAGCGCGCGATGCAAACAATGTAACAGTACAAGGTTGTAGACGTTCGTGAAGAATTCATATTTAGTTTGTTTACGGGGAAAACATCATACCTAACGAAAACGAGATGACCTTTCACAAATAGTTCACATTCTCGCTCCAGTTCATGTGAAAGTTCCCCTCTACGGTTCACCATATTGGCGCTCATCCAAATGATGCTACCCCAGTTTTGAGAAATGAATCTATTGGAATAACAAATAACAACCTTGGGATTGGTTTTGAATTGGTTCTTCGTGTCCCTGTGACCTGAATCTGTGTGAAAAGATTGCAAGAATACCTGACTTTTGAAAGTTTTTTCTTTTTGCTTTCATCGGATCCCTTTTTAGCTTTTCAGGTGACGATTTTTGTTCGATCATGATTCAATTTAAAAGCTTTTCGCGCACAATAGCAAATTCCGAACCTTTTTAATTCAATGACTTCAGGAAAAACTATTTTTCAGGAATTGAAAAGTTTTTCATGAATTTCCGAGCATGAAACTGTGGTTTGACTGATATGATTGCTGAAAGAAGCAACATTTGTAATAGATACTCGTAGTGAAACTGAAACGTTATGTATTAAGCAATGAGTGGCCGTCAGTATAAACATGAGTTGTTGCTGAAACGCGGTGAAGCCTAGCCCGTACAAGCGCGGATTAACCCCGTTAGCACTGAAACGTGCGCGCTGTACCAGGGCAGCAGTCGCGGCCGGAGCTAGCGTTGAGAACTAGTTCGTATCAATAAATCAATCTGCAGCTGGTTTATCGTTGAGGGGTGAAGCGGAGTTCGAACCACTTGTCTATTGCCACACAGTGTGGTGTAGTCGGTCAACACTGACAACTGCTATTTACGCTATTTCACATTAAACTGCTGGTGGCTCGCTACCAACCAGCAACTAAGTAGTAGTCCAAGGATCATTTTATATTGACTTTTAGATCTCGAAGGATTCTAAAGCAAGTGATACCTTCTTTGATTGACTTTGCCTCTGTACTCACTAACTAAGCTTAAGACAGATAACACAGTTTAACGATAAGAAGGAATTAATAAACGAATTCTCAACATATGGTTTATATCGATGTTATTGTTAATCCCTGCCATTAGTCCTGTTGTTTATCGTTCTGTTTGCGATAAATACTTGTTTCAATAGGATTATATTCTCAGGCACGTGTTTATAAATAGTTATACAGTAAGTAAACGTTGTTCCTAAACGCTATTATACATACAGTATTCATTCATAATAATAAAATTGATGAAACGACTTGTACACAATAACAACTGATGCAATTATAATTATTTAATATCTACCTATTGAGAAATGTTAAAAATAATACGTAGGTAAGTATATGGATACGAATTCCTCAAGAGCATGCCATAACTTCCGTAGAAGTTGCTCTCACCCCTGTACATGGGCTTGTAACGAAAACTTGAAAAGCGGGGCTTTTCTTTTGAAAATGATTTATTTTCTCCCTATCTTCGAGCATGTTCTTCGTGGCATCGTGATAACTGTCTAATTTATTAAAGTTACCCTCTTTAATGGCTCTATAACAGCAGAACATCACAAACAAACAATGTTCGATTAATACCGGCTTATAATAATTGGCAATACTTCTGGGTGGCTGGTCGACAGGCGCGTCGGCGGCCATGCGTCATGTGCTCTTTACTTTTGATCTCCTGGTACCGACAGCGTCTCCATGAATGGAGATGTCGACTGAGTAGCAAGTGACTAACTCTCACAAAGTGCACTGAGTCACTGAACCCGCTCCAAAACTGTGGAGATGATCTAATTTCAATTTATTGTTCAGTAATAAAACCTTTGTTGGATCAGATATTGTTTTGATCCGAATTCATCATAATTTACTGCTGTCTGCTGGCAATAACTGACCTTTGTCTGGATAGAAACAAAAGCTTCCCTTGTCCTTGGTTGTTTAACATTAGAAAATCTAATCTTCGAGTCTTGCAGTATAGTGTCGATAGGTATTGTGGAGTACCGATGATTTATCTTTATAGCCGATTGTTCAAGCATGTTCCTTGCAATATATTCACACTCCATTTCGCCGAATGTTATCGCACCGATAAGGCGTTGATTACATTTTAATAGGTTCTATCGTTCGAGTGGTTTTAAACGAGACTTTGCTGTTCCTTCATATGAGTTATTCGTGTTGTATGTTTCCTTTTACTTGTACATTGAATTGCTTACATATGAAAGTATGTTAGATGTGTAAAAACAGCAATGATTATTTCGCAATAATTTCAATGTCAGAGTATTTTTGAGAATTAAGTAAATGTTGCATAGTGGTGGGGGAAAGAGGAAGGGCGGCCACAATGTATCAATAAGAGAAGGTCCAGTCCATACTAGACACGACAATAGGAGTTATAAATGGACTAAACAAAGGCAAAAGGATACGAAGGCTTTAGAACAAGACGTGCACTTTGTGAGACGATCAAGTTTCAAATACCTGCGCACGCGCATGTTGACAGTTGTACCTAATAGGTAATACGGGCTGGTGCCCTCAACTCCACGTCAGTGCGCGTATTTTGCGTACGGCACAGGATAGGACAGTTGTACCTAAGTAAGATGTTAATTTATTTGTCTTCCGTCACTGTAAACAGCAGTTATTCTGTTGGTGTCTGTACAGTGCGTGACGGCGTGAAGGCTGGTGGTTTCTCGCCGCTTCAGGAGGCGGCGCGGCAGTGGACGAGTGCCGTCACGTTGCGATTTATATAAAATATAACCTTGCTCTGTCCGATACGCTGCACATTTGGGCCGCGTGCTTTGTCGTTCAATCAAATGTTTTCGGTAATTATTATCGTGAGCTGTTTCTGTTTATTGACATTTCTCTTGCGACCTGAGTCCCTCGCATCGAAAAAGTATTTATTTACAATAACAATGTATAGACACGACATAATTCATTGTTATTAGTTTAATACTTGGTTATGAGGGCAGTGGTGGGCCAGTAGTAATGACACACCGACTTGCGAGTTGTAGGTCGTGGGTTCGAATCCAGTGGTGGGCCAGTAGTAATGACACACCGACTTGCGAGTTGTAGGTCGTGGGTTCGAATCCAGTGGTGGGCCAGTAGTAATGACACACCGACTTGCGAATTGTAGGTCGTGGGTTCGAATCCAGTGGTGGCCAGTAGCAGTGTTGGGCACAATTGAATTAATTTTTTAATTGTAGAGGCCAACAATTACAATTTTTATTTCAACTAAATTAATTGCAATTAAATTAGTTCAATTATTTTTTAATTGTGAAATGCAATTAAAATCAATTGCAATTAAATCTGTTAATTGTGGTTTACAATTAATTCAATTGCAATTAAAATTTTATTTACAATTAAATTAATTGTTTTAAACAATTAATATTTAATTTAATTACATATTTGATTAATGTAAATATGGCAGGAGTAGTGTTGTAAAAATACCGTATAATACCAAAAGGTTAAACAGGTATTTTATTATAACTTACGGTATTATTGGTATCTTATGTATTTTATATTTTGATTCACTTTTTAAGATCCTGCATTATTACGAAGAGTTCTAGTTTAATAAATAAAATATTATTTTAAGTGTCGATTGTATTCTATATTTTAGAATGACTAATTTTAATTTAATGATTACTTAGTAATTAAACTTCACAAATATTATTACAGTAGGTATTATATTTCCGTCTATTTTCATCATCGTCATCGTCATCGTCATCGTGATCGTGATCGTGATCGTGATCGTGATCGTGATCGTGATCGTCATCGTGATCGTGATCGTCATCGTGATCGTCATCGTGATCGTGATCGTCATCGTGATCGTGATCGTGATCGTCATCGTGATCGTGATCGTGATCGTCATCGTGATCGTCATCGTGATCGTCATCGTGATCGTGATCGTGATCGTGATCGTGATCGTCATCGTGATCGTGATCGTCATCGTCATCGTGATCGTCATCTTCATCGTCATCGTCATCGTCATCATCGTCATCGTCATCGTTATCATCGTCATCGTCATCTTCATCGTCATCGTCATCTTCATCGTCATCGTCATCGTCATCGTCATCGTGATCGTCATCGTGATCGTGATCGTGATCGTCATCGTGATCGTGATCGTGATCGTCATCGTGATCGTCATCGTGATCGTCATCGTGATCGTCATCGTGATCGTCATCTTCATCGTCATCGTCATCGTCATCATCGTCATCGTCATCATCGTCATCTTCATCGTCATCGTCATCGTCATCGTCATCGTGATCTTCATCGTGATCGTCATCGTGATCGTCATCATGATCGTCATCGTGATCGTCATCGTCATCGTCATCGTCATTTAAATCGTCGTCGTCATCGTCATCGGCATCGTCATCAATCATCAATCCTGAATTATTCTAGTTAGGTACCTGTGCTACACATTTACGTAATGTTCTGGCTTAAATCTAGGCTTTACATACCTTTGAGAATATTAAGGAATATTAAGGCTCTTGTATTGTTTGCATTATGTTTTTCAGTTAATGACATTTATTAATTGTTAACTGTAATTGTAAACGTGTATCAAACAATTAACAATTAATCAATTGTAATTACAAATTTTTACAAGCACAATTAATTTAATTGTAATTGCAAAGTTTTACAAGCACAATTAATTAATTGTTAATTGCGATATGTTACAATTACAATTAATTATTTTAATTGTTAGTTGCAACTAAATTTGGCGATTTAATTGTTAGTTGTTAATTGCTTTCACAATTAGTTTTTGCCCCACTCTGGCCAGTAGTAATGACACACCGACTTGCGAGTTGTAGGTCGTGGGTTCGAATCCAGTGGTGGCCAGTAGTAATGACACACCGACTTGCGAGTTGTAGGTCGTGGGTTCGAATCCAGTGGTGGGCCAGTAGTAATGACACACCGACTTGCGAGTTGTAGGTCGTGGGTTCGAATCCAGTGGTGGGCCAGTAGTAATGACACACCGACTTGCGAGTTGTAGGTTGTGGGTTCGAATCCAGTGGTGGGCCAGTAGTAATGACACACCGACTTGCGAGTTGTAGGTCGTGGGTTCGAATCCAGTGGTGGGCCAGTAGTAATGACACACCGACTTGCGAGTTGTAGGTCGTGGGTTCGAATGCAGTGGTGGGCCAGTAGTAATGACACACCGACTTGCGAGTTGTAGGTCGTGGGTTCGAATCCAGTGGTGGGCCAGTAGTAATGACACACCGACTTGCGAGTTGTAGGTCGTGGGTTCGAATCCAGTGGTGGGCCAGTAGTAATGACACACCGACTTGCGAGTTGTAGGTCGTGGGTTCGAATCCAGTGGTGGGCCAGTAGTAATGACACACCGACTTGCGAGTTGTAGGTCGTGGGTTCGAATCCAGTGGTAGGCCAGTAGTAATGACACACCGACTTGCGAGTTGTAGGTCGTGGGTTCGAATCCAGTGGTGGCCAGTAGTAATGACACACCGACTTGCGAATTGTAGGTCGTGGGTTCGAATCCAGTGGTGGCCAGTAGTAATGACACACCGACTTGCGAATTGTAGGTCGTGGGTTCGAATCCAGTGGTGGGCCAGTAGTAATGACACACCGACTTGCGAATTGTAGGTCGTGGGTTCGAATCCAGTGGTGGGCCAGTAGTAATGACACACCGACTTGCGAATTGTAGGTCGTGGGTTCGAATCCAGTGGTGGGCCAGTAGTAATGACACACCGACTTGCGAATTGTAGGTCGTGGGTTCGAATCCAGTGGTGGGCCAGTAGTAATGACACACCGACTTGCGAATTGTAGGTCGTGGGTTCGAATCCAGTGGTGGGCCAGTAGTAATGACACACCGACTTGCGAATTGTAGGTCGTGGGTTCGAATCCAGTGGTGGGCCAGTAGTAATGACACACCGACTTGCGAATTGTAGGTCGTGGGTTCGAATCCAGTGGTGGGCCAGTAGTAATGACACACCGACTTGCGAATTGTAGGTCGTGGGTTCGAATCCAGTGGTGGGCCAGTAGTAATGACACACCGACTTGCGAATTGTAGGTCGTGGGTTCGAATCCAGTGGTGGGCCAGTAGTAATGACACACCGACTTGCGAATTGTAGGTCGTGGGTTCGAATCCAGTGGTGGGCCAGTAGTAATGACACACCGACTTGCGAATTGTAGGTCGTGGGTTCGAATCCAGTGGTGGGCCAGTAGTAATGACACACCGACTTGCGAATTGTAGGTCGTGGGTTCGAATCCAGTGGTGGGCCAGTAGTAATGACACACCGACTTGCGAATTGTAGGTCGTGGGTTCGAATCCAGTGGTGGGCCAGTAGTAATGACACACCGACTTGCGAATTGTAGGTCGTGGGTTCGAATCCAGTCGTGGGCCAGTAGTAATGACACACCGACTTGCGAATTGTAGGTCGTGGGTTCGAATCCAGTGGTGGGCCAGTAGTAATGACACACCGACTTGCGAATTGTAGGTCGTGGGTTCGAATCCAGTGGTGGGCCAGTAGTAATGACACACCGACTTGCGAATTGTAGGTCGTGGGTTCGAATCCAGTGGTGGGCCAGTAGTAATGACACACCGACTTGCGAATTGTAGGTCGTGGGTTCGAATCCAGGCACGCACTTTACTTTGTGTAAATAATTTCATCACCGCTGCTCTCAAAATGGTGAAGGAAAACATCGTGCAACATGTGACATCTACCAACCCGCACTGGGCCCGCGTGGTAGATTACAGCCCACTCCCTCTCACAGAGATGAGGCCTGTGTCCCAGCAGTGGGAACATTATAGGCAGATTGTGTACTTTAATACTTGGTTTGTTCAGTAAAACATACTGTGATAATAATATCTACTACTTATATATTGTGAATATAATAATATCTACTACAAAAGACCATTTCAGACACCAATCTACATGGTCTTCACATGATCTGACCAAGATTATGTCTGGACTTTAAAAGAGACTGTGACCTCTGAGTTTGTTTCGACCTTTCTTCTCAGAGTAGTCAGATATGAAACGCCGACCTCATCTAGTTTTAAAAAATATGATTAACATGTATAAGTGTTTGTACAAAACTACTAACAGAAAATAAATCATTTATCATTTACTGCTTAGCGTGTCGATGGCAATCTAACTTGACTCGACTCGATATCTACTTTTAATATCTTTATTATTTTGATCAACTAACATTGTGCTTACAATAATTTAATGACTCTGAAAACCTTTAAAAGTATGGAATCTCACATCATAAAGATAATCTTATCAGTGGTCAATAATACAAGAGTCGAGTATCGCCTCCATATCAGGTGCGCGTAATCGGCGCACGATTATGCGCTACAATTACCTACAACTGTAATTGTAATTAAAGAGCTGCGCGCCAAGGACGTTCGTTTCGTATCTTTGTACTTATTGCGGAGGTGATACGTTACTCGCTCTTACAATTCTTTGTTGAACCAACGTTGTCCCTACGGCTAACAACAGTTATGTCTGCAACCCTTCGTAAGAGATATTTTACTGGTTAGCATGCTACCCCTTTTGGCTTTCCCTTTAATTCTAAAATAAAGTACTACGAACAAGTCGATGGAATTAATTAATATACACAGACACACACACACGCCCACCGTTTGTACACAGCTCGGTTTCTTTACGGTACGGCGCGGCGGCATATAAATCGTGTAACAAACGTGAAGTCAACAAGCTCCCATAGTGATCCATACAACGCTGACGACCGGGCCTACACAGGACCAAAAAACCGTAGTTTTTCACGGCAAGGAAAACGTCTGTGTACAACGGGCCTAACTGTCTTGGTGTTCGTGAATCGAATAGGCCAGTCGTCAGGGTCGTAAGTACAGCTGTGTCTCTATGGCTAAATACTCTTGTTATATCGTGATCAACTATTGAGATGGTCATATTGCCCTCATATTATTTATTTATTTATTGGTCTATCTACAATCGTTACACTGTTCAACCAAATTAGCACAAGCAAATATCCAAGCCAAGTGCACAATATGAAGCCATTGACACAGCATGCACAAACAATAATATACCTATTCAAAAAAACATAAAATTACAGCAGGTAGAAAGTACAGTGCAGGTTGATTTTTACACAATTTGAACACGAATAGTTGACGATGGGGAAATCCTGCGTTACGTATAATGGTTATCTATTTTGGTGGACTTCGCTTCAATTTTTGAAGTAAAGTGCAACAAATATCCTTCGATCGATCCCTTCATCACAATTGTTAAGAAGTCTGCAAAGTCTCGGAACTGGAGAGTTAGACCCTGAAACAGTTCTGCGGAATTGAGGACGTAACAGTTTGATAGGGTGACGCGGATATTTGTGGGGTAAATAGGTGGAAATGAACATTATTTAACAACTGGGGGCAGTCCATTATTGACTAGTGAGCTATTGTGCCACCAACTACCCACCAGCGATCCCAGCTGGTCTACTGACAGCTGACGGCGCCGGTGGTAGCCACCTGCTGTTAGCGGTCACGAGAGAACCAACGACGGCCTCGTTTGTGCACGCGACGGATCATTGCGGGGAAGGCCTTACGCCTCGCTGTTGCTTGTTCAACTTTACAATTTATGATTACACTTTATGATATTTGAATATTAAACATCAGTTTGCTATTAGCAATCTTAAAGATACATATTCTAAAACATTCACATAAATATGTTTGTTTGATCAAATCAAATATATAATATTTATTTTGGATTCAAAAATGATATCCAAAACAATAAACTTAGCCTTGTGTTTGTATAATTTACTTGTGTCACAGTTGAACACCTATCACGATTGTGCTAAAAGTAACACAAATTACAATAATGTTGAGCTCACACCCGACCGCGGTACAACACATACAATGCTAGTAATTGAACAAGCTGCTGTTTTTGTGGACGATATTAAACATGGCTTGTGCTTGTCATTTACATAGTTCTGTAATAGTGTACATAGAAGTGCAAACATTCGATGTTTCCTCAACAATCACGTGTTGTATAAGAGACGACGTTTTGCTTCTAGTTCTACCCAGAGGAGTTGTCGCTATAAGAGTGGATCAATAGGTCAATAATTACTATACTGATAGTATGTATGTTGTATAATAGGCGTATGCTTGTACTAAACCATACGTTTCCACACTGACCTAGAAAATGCTGAAATTGTATCTACAGCTTTTCATCCTGCGCCTGCAGAAAAGGCTAGTGATAAATGTTCACTCATAGACAATGAGGGGCTTGCTCAGTCTCCACACTGGCGCTGTATTCGCTTCAAGGCCCTTCGTTTGTAGTGATTTAGCATTTGTCATTCTACTTTTGACTGCTACTGAAACTGCACTTGAAACGATAAAACGATAAATATTTCAGGTGCTTTCGGGAACTTCGTCTTAGTTTAATTTGGATTCGTTCTTCTCGTCATATTTTTCTCGCTAGGCAACAATATACCTCGCGATATTACCTAATTGTTAAATGTTTACGTCTTCATATTAATAATGAATCTTTGAACTTACTTCGCTACGCTTATCAGTTAACGACCTCGATACACTACTTATTATGATTCAGGTAGCGATTACACTGCGCTTACATTCTTACTTACACCTATGTATAATATTATACTAGTTTTACTCTTTAGGCTCAAGAGGAAGAGGCAGTTTTCAAATCAAACCAACTCATTTAATTTCCAGATCTTAAAATCCAATTTGTTGGTAAGTAAATAAATTGCATACACAACTTAGACTCTAGTATACCGCTGCACAAAAATGCAAAAAGTGAATTGTTTAGGAATTAATTAAGGATCAGATGTCGCTTTCAGTAATTATTAAGTTAACTCCTAACTGTAACACCATATTTTCCAGCACCTTTTAATTAGTCGCCTCCCACGCTCACGCACGGGCGTGTGCTTTGTCTAATCATGACCGGAAGGAAACGACTCGACTATTTTGGCGTTTTTTTTTATTTGGCACTCGTCCTCCTTGGTCTGGTCCGAGCAAATATTGAAACAATCTTATTACAACACTTTACAAGTCGTGAGCTTTAATGATTACAAAACGAATGCCTTCACAAAACAAACAACTGTGATCTAATACATTGATCACGATTCACGATGCTCTTAGTTACTTAGAAGATAATAATCTTATTAATTCTGTTTTTTGCGCGATCAGGATATGTAGAGTATGTTGGTGTAAGTTCATTGAATGCATCGCGGATGGTGGCCGTGTGGGGTGTGGGCACTTACCGCGCTGCGGGGCGGTGTGGGTGTGTTCGCACATGTCTGAGTCTTGTCGCTACCGTCTCTCTCTACTTGTCCCAGATAATGGTGGGCGCATTTTGACAAGCCACAACTGACACCAGCACAATGAGGCTATAAAATTGGAATTCATATACAGAACTTGCAAGGCCATACAATTAAAGACTAAGAAAAAAAGTATTTTGCTAAGCCCAGTCTATGTACTGCAATAATTTAGGGTTGAGTCCATTTTCCCACGTAAATTATTACCCGTACGATTTATTTTAGGCGCGTGATAACATGTTTCGCGCTACAGCTGCGTAGGCGCAGCGTACTCGGCTCGTGTACTACAGTTGCACGTGCTAATCAATGATTTACCTTTATGCTTCAAATGGACTTCCGATCAACACAGGGCTATATCTTTTGAACTGTAATAGGTAGACACTTTTAATTTTCAAGAGTGTGTATTACTATGGCCGCTATAACAAAAAATAGTAATAAAACTAAAAATAAAATGAGATGTTAGTTTTACTTATGTATAATAAAATGTAGTGTTAAATATTGTACGGTGGTACGGAACTCTTCCTGTGCGAATCCGACTCGCATTTGGCCACTTTTTCTAGCACACTTCTTTGCAGCACGAGCAATAACAAAGATGTTGCCAGGGCGTCGCTAGCAGCGCCCGCGACAGCCGCCACAACCGCGGAGGTCATTACTAAAGAAGAAATTAATAAAAACTATTGCTTAGGTCATGTTTAAGTACGGTCGTGATCGTTTCCAATGACTTGTTTCTCGGTAGGTTGCATCGCGAAGAAAGAAGCCTTGGTTAAATCGTTAGCTCGCCGTGTCGATAGATTATTTCGTTCATTTCTGGCCTCAAATTATTATTATTTTTTTTGTGTTCGTTACTTTCATTCATAATTAAATTCACCACTGGTTAAGGTACTACAGTAAAAAATTGTACTTACAGAATTTCTCGAATGAAATAATATTGTAGATGCTTTTCAAGCCACACAAAGCCAGGCCTACCTATAGCGAAAACATAATGAGCCGCACCTACTCCTCAATAAGTTCGCACTTGACCGATATCTGGCACATAACTGCCGTGGAGTGGATCCGGTAGTATTCAGTGCTCAAATATTTACCTTAATATTATGTTGAACGCAAACATACAGACCGGCGTGTGCGCATCATACGCCAATTTATTTACGTTGCATAAAAACAAATAAATACTCAGAAAATAGACCGGTAATGAACTTCGTGAACTTTGGCAGGTGTTAGGTACTTACATCTTTTATAGGAAAGCTTTAAAAGCAACAAAAACGTAGGCGTATGGTAATATTGATAAAGTTTTTGTTGAAATATTCTACATTAGAACCTGACCATTATCATTTTTATTGATGCAATAAATCATTAGTTTTTTATGTCCATTGGTTAACGTATGCTTACGTTATGTGTTGTTCAGAATGACGCTTTCAAAGTCAGGACCTATGTATGATGTTGCATCTACTAAGAGGAAAGTGTTTCATTGAACATTTTCATCGACGTCTTTGAATTGGGCCCTCCCTAGAATTTAGTGTTTTTCAACACAGTTCTCTTATGAAGCTTTTTTTCGTTTGCTAAGAGAGATTTTGGTGATCTTTTGTATGCTGCTCCATCGTCTGCATTCGCTATACATACATTCTGACTAACTAAGTCATGAATACACAGAAATATTTATATTTAGCTGTCACACAAAATATATATTAAAGCGGGCGCCACCATGCTTGCACAGCCATGTAAATTGTGACAAAACAATGACTATACGGAGCGAGTGTGCACCGTCATTTGTTTGTTCACGTGCGCCCGTAGGCCGGAGAGCCGGCGCCGCTCAACCAATGTGTAACACTGCACACGACAGCCCTATGGCAAATAGCTTTCTAATACTACGACAAAATGTATGCCTTTAGTCTCGCACAAAGTACGCACTGCCTGTGTATGACACAGAGTCCAAATTGTATAAATGCTCTGCCTTTCATTAGGACAAAGATGTCGATGAAACAAATGGGTGACAAATTCTGCCGTGGTCCCTTTGTCATGGAATTCATGACCCTCCCCCAAAATCATTCAAGCTGTCGCGTCTAAATAATTTACTTGTTTTACTAACTTAAAACTGTACTTGAGTCACGGAAACCCTGATCGGCATATACAAACACATTAATAACATAAGCAGTTCTGAGTACTGCCGATAGAAGTGATAACTTAAAACTATGAAAAATAGTGGTCTTTAAATTTTCAAATTGTAGTCACTTTCATCACTAGCATCCGTCCGCAACTTCGATTGCGTAGAATTCGGAATTCCCGCCGTTTAAATCGTATTATCCGTTTTCCCGTAGGAATGAAGCATTTTCCCGCAAGCAAGCAAGCAATGTCGGCTTCTAATGGTAAAATTTTTTTTCAAATCGGTCCAGTAGTTTCGGAGCCTATTCAATACAAACAAACAATCAAATCATTCCTCTTTATAATATTAGTGTAGATTAATCTGGTTTTTACATCTTCGGCACTCCAAGCAACAACAAGCGCAAGCGCAACGCGTCGTACTCTTGGGGTATACTGTTAGCATTAGCATTTCGGTGACGCGAACCCATTAGAATATCCCCTACCAAAAATCGCTCAACGAGCCTAAAGAAGTTTTTGATTTCAAAAACCTGCTAAAAAATATAGAATGCATCCTAGATGCAAGAACGTGCGAAGAAAACTCGGGAATCCGGGCACCCCGCTCGTACGTAAGGTTCGAAAGGCTAAGGTAAAGGCCAGATTCCAATACTTTAACTGCTGTAAAACGAGTTTAAGCTTTTTATCATAACTCGATAAAGTAAGTTACCTTTCTGTATAATCGTCAAAAGAAAACAGAACCTATGTGAGGTGCTAACTTATGCAAGCTCGCTTCGCTCGCCCTTGCATTCTACATTCTCTTTTTTCTTGAGCTTTTCTTCATAAGTCGACAAAGCAAGTAATTCCTAATTTTTTAAGAATGATCAATAGAAAATCGAATCTATTCAAAAGTGTCAAAATTTCCGAGCTCCCTTCGCTCGCTCTTGCATTCTACATTCTCATACTTGCTTAGGCTTGCCTGCATAATTCGATAATGTAACTCGTATTTCTGTTTGAAAAATAAAACAAGACGTATCCAAATGTTAAAAATCTTCCGAAAATTGCTGTGTTTAATTTAGCAGCATTATTAGATCCCCCCCCCCCCCCCCCCCTTAAAAGCTGTTTAAATCATATCATGTCATAGGGGGCTCGCTTACTGCCACTAACCGGGCACAAATCAAGACTTCAGGGCTGCTTCAGCGAAATTCCTGTTGACAAAACCTAATAACACTATCTGACCTGGGGTTCGAACCCAGGAAAAAATCCTCCGCACCCACGGTGACCCCCCCAAAATCTTGGGCTGCGACCGCGCCTGGACATTCACCAGTTATGTTTGAATTCCATGTAATATTGGGCGAGTCTGTTGCCAACATAGAGAATATAACCACTAGAGAGCGTATGGGCCGATTTCTTCGAAGCACACGACTCACTACTGCGGGCCGGGGGATGAGGAAAAACGCGCGGCTGCAATTGGTCAGTTCAAGGTCAAGTTGCATCGTTAGGGCTGCTTTACTTCATTAAGAGAAAATAGTCGATATCGATAAAATGGATTTTAACATTATAATAAATACTAAATCAAAATCATAGAAATAATATCTAATCAAAATCAATCAATTACAAAAAAAAAACCCGGAAATGGACTGATCGGCCCCGGTCGGGGACAGAAAGAACTAAAAAATCCCGGATTATACAAAAAAAAAAAAAACCGACGAACTGACAACCGAGGAGGTTCTCAGTTCGTCGGTATTTCTTTTTTGAAGTCGGTTAATAGTAGATAGTTATTTTATTAAAGTATGTGAATTGAATAAAAAATGTATTCATTTTATTTTTCTCGATATCAACTTTCAGCTATTAAAGATTAGCACTATTTTTTACGATAAACATACAAAAGGAAAGAAAGGGATAGAAGCATTAGAATTGTCTAATACAAGAACGAGACTTTTCCAAAAGACATCAACGCGCGACTCAAAAAGTGTGCTCGTTTACCCAGCCACCATTTTAAATAGACCCCTGCAGTGGCTTATAATCTGATTAAATCAAAAATAATTTTTCGTAATGTTTATGTACCGATGAAAAGTTATGTCATCCTTTTTGTAACTAGATGTCCAAGAATGTTTCCCACACCACTTCACCGCGCATGAAGGCATTTTGATGCGTTATAATTGCATAAACGTAAAAAAAAAATATATTAATTTAGCGTGCACGCAGGTCTAACACTTGTACACAACTAAAATTGCTACTAGTACCGTAGCCTATACATAGGCGACAAAATACTAATAGTTTTCGTGCGTCGGGGCACTGTATACGCAGTCAAGTGGTTATAATAGTCTTTGGTTGCCAACGAGCGGGTTCAAGTTCAGACTCCGGGCTGTTGCTGCCGCTCAGTGTTAAACTTTTCTTGGAAAATATAAGAAAGTCAGGTGCTGTGGACGCAGTGGTAATGATTGTAGGAGCGTGCTTTGTCAGTGATATTCGTATATTTGCATCTTTGATGAGCCTCGTTGTGTTTAAGTTTATTCTTTTTCTCAGTATGTCTGTAGTTCAACATAATATTTGTCACCTTATGTATGCTTATCTTTACTTGTACAAGTCAATAAAGAATAGGTTGTTTAAGTTAGTTCTATGTCGTGGATGAGTTGGTCTCAAGTTGTTTACTTTTTACTAACATAAGTAAGTGAAAAGACAATGTTTATTGCCACTATAAAGTTACAGCGCAGTCTGCGCAGCTGGTTCAGATACTGTAACGTAGACACACAGCTATCCGTGCGGATACCTATTATTGAAATGCATTTTGCATTTCCGTCAGAGGCGCCACATAAAGTGATGACCAAAAGAAATGGAGTGTGTCGTGCTCATGAGAGGTTGTTGTTAAACAATCGAAATAACCAAAATGTATAAAGGAGTCGATAGACAATGCTCTTATAAAAATCATCTTCGGTAATCTTGCTCTTCGCCACGAGCCCCGTCTATGTCTCAGCTACTCACAGCTGGTGGTCCGCTTACCTTCTCAGCGCCATTATTGTGCACAGTACCACACCATGCAGCGTTACTCATACTCATTAGCTAGTAGGCATGGCCCCGCGCATTACTTGCTACTACTGAGTCACGACCACTCACCAGCTCCCACATACACGCGGGTCTGCTATAGTGCTGCTGCTATATTTAGATATAATGTTGCACATTTACTAATTATAGATTTAATGCTATTAACGTCTTGTTCAGACAGATTGGGCAATAGAGTCGCTTTGAAGTCTAGTCAGAGTACATTCCGTTAATTTTATTTCTAGTCAAATGACTGGGGCTTCTGATATGATTTTGATACTCGACTCCAAACATCCTGGGGAAATTCTGGGCTGATGATGTTTGTTCTAACTTCTTAGCTATACACTCGAGTGGATGGCGAATTTGTCTGGAAAGACGTTTCGAATGATGTTGAGTTACGAATAATGTATGAACAAGCGCCGCACTGCGTGCGTCCGGAGCCGGTGTAGCCGGGTCCGCAGTGTTATTGTGCCTTAGTTGCGGACGTGCTCTTTTATGTGTTTTTTGAAAAGCTAACAATCAAACAAAACTCTTATTAAAACTACGCCTACTCTAACTACTATAGTTTAAGAGAAATTCATAAATTCGAGAAAAATCCTTAAAACCAACCAATCCAAAAACGACATATTGTGTTTCTATAACCAACATCTCGTTTTTGGATTTTTTTACACTAAATGTTTTAAGGTGTGATAGGAATTCACTATAAGAACAATTTTTTTCTTGAAAACTTTAAAAATCTTGCTCACACGGGTGAGATTTTTTTTCCTATGATTTTGTAAATATTTTTTTTTCCGGCGATTCTTTTCATGGTCGCGTTTTTTTAATGCCTAGATGTTGATCACTATAATAAATATCGCCACAAAAAGAAATATTTAATTTTAAAATTGTGGGTTAGGTTTGTTAAACAAACCTGTGTGCAACATACAATAGTTACTTCATGCAAACATTAGTAATTGTGATTCATTATTGTTGACTCAGGTATTAGCTGTTTACATAGTTTAAGTTTATAAATGATAAATGATTTATTTTTTCTGTAAGTAGGTTTGTACAACCTACTTAAAGAAAGGGTCCGCCCTCGTTGGGCAAATGCCAAACCACAATTTTAGACTTATTTCACCGTGCATTAGAATCGTCCGATCCTTATCTTATATCCTCGTCAACATTGACACATCATAAATATAAAAAATCTTTGCCCTTACCGAAGTCAGTTCTTCAACTCTTAAGCGTAACAACATACTATGTTCACTACAGCCAATTAGAATCGGAAGGGCTTGAAGCAAATTATATCACGCTGACGACTGACGAAATGGTAATTCAATCCTATAGCGAGGATATGTCATAAGCGTTTAGTATTGGCTAGCATAATTGATTTAATCGATTGAACTAATCAAGTTAAATATTTCCTACCTACTTTGTGACAACCCTATTCCCATAGGCTATTTAAAAAAAAAAAACTTAAAAACGCAATATCTCCGAAATCTCGCTAGATGCATGTTTAGAATTTTCTTAAGTTGAAGGTACTATACGTAAGTATATTATGCAAACATAAAAAATGCGACCCGTAAATAGATAGTTTTTTTTATTAGTTTATCAACAAAATAATTATTTATTCTCGTTCCTGTGTGACGTTAGGGCAATTAATTGCGTTAGGGATTTACAATTTTGACAGTGTATGCAACGTGTAACGTTAAATGCGCAAAACCTCAGACACCCCAACAGATTTTTAATTATTTTGACCTATTTCAGAGACAAAATAAGTCATTAAAAAAATTGTAAATGTTTTATGTGCTGTCTTAGTTTGACTGGCCATTTTGATCGTTTCTTGCGTCTGCGACGACGCTTTATCGAGGGAGGAGTCGTCACCGGGCCGCTGCGCCGCGCTGACATTGGGTTGCTTGACCTATTAATAAATAGACACGGCAACGTTTTTAGTGAAGATTTTTCGAAAAATGTGACCTATATTAAAAAGTGGTTCAATTAATTCTGCTCGTTATTCTGATCAAACTATTTTCAGATTTTGCGCATTTAACGTTACACGTTGTATATGTCAAACCAACGATTAATTTGTATTTTACAAGACACTGACATTTTCTTTATTCAAGAAATACCTACAGACGAAAAACTTTTTCAATAAGGTCAGTGACCTTACACTAAAATATTTGTATCTCCTAAATGAAGTGAAATATCGAAACGGGTATTTTTTGGAATGCTTTATCTATAAAGATAAAACTGGCATATCCGCTATTAAGACAAAATAATACACTGTAGTTGGCTTCACGAAAACCTAGTCACACTGTGAATCAAACATGAATATGTATAAACAGAAAGTCTCGACATCTGCCGACGCGAATGAAACCGTTACGATTATCAGCTGAACCGTAGACAACTAATAAAAGAAATGAATCGATTTTCCTTCGAGGTCAATTTTCACAACATACCAACAAACCAAAGAAACGAAGCAACAAGTCTTACCAAATAATAGTGGTAGCATAAAACATAGAAGGCCAACCGCTTGAAACTTATTATTGAACTGCCGGAATGGGACTAGCATATACCTATGAGTGTTGTGACGCCCGGCTCCGTGTGGCGCTGTCCCGGCCAGACTTCAGCCAACGTCCGCTATGTAGCCTGCGATGTACCTATAACAGACTATAACTTGTGTGACTTGGCGGCCGGCTATGATAGTGCGTGCCCTGACAAGTAGGCGTGCGAACATACTGCAGTCCGGACCGGAAGCGGCGCGCTCCCGGCGCGGCCGCCGGGGCTGCCCTAATGTCTGCGCTATTCACTTTAATTTCCTCTACGTATCACATGATATGCCGACTAGGGTTCATAAGCTTATTGAATGTCCAGACACACATTATTGGGGTCAATGTACCTCTGCCCTTATTTTTATGATCAGGCCTTTATGGTCAGACTGCATTCAAATGTCTAAGTATGTATGCGTTTTAGATTGTTTATGGGGTTTTTATACTTACCTTCACAAATAATCCCATTAAGCAATGTTTTTTTTTATTAAAAAAAAAATATATTCGAGCAAGTAAATAATCCCATTTGAATAAGATACCAAGTATTGGTACTTGGTATCTTATTCAAATGGGAAAAAAACGTTACCCCACACTAGAAAATTCTCCTGTATTGTGGATGCGTTTTACAAACATTTACAAAAAAAAAAGAAACAATAAAAAGTTATGAACTTGTTAGACAACAGGTATGACCTATTTACCGAAACGTTGCATACGTTGCTCCCTTGAGACACTCATCGATTCCGCTGGTTCCCCGGCGAATGTCGGCAGAAAATAAAGCACATCTTCATGCATTTCATATGAGCTGCCTCCCGACCAACCGCAGGTTTCGCACAAATAGTTTAACAACTAGGCCTCCGCGACCTTTGTTTTGTAACTATTAAAAATAAAAACAAAAACATAGTGGTTAGTGGTGCGACGGTGCGACCGTATCGCCGATTGATTCGATTCAACTAAGTGATCATTTCGACCGCAACTAACTCAATATCCGTTGTACACAAATATTAACTGCTTTAGCTTCACTGATTTACGAACAAACGACGAACGTAAATAACTGGACTTGGGTTCAT
>OX451385.1:23753504-23919229 GCA_949629135.1 Eremobia ochroleuca | reverse complement strand
TTAATAATAAAAAGATAAGTTAAATAAAAATGTCATATTAAAGAGATTTTTATTGGTCAATAAGAATTCTGAACGAAATGTTTAAAAAAGTGCAAACGTTTCTGAACAAACTAATAGTGATGTGCGCATACGATAAATAAAATATTTCATAAACAAAATGTTCTTTATACTAACAGTAGATTGTGCCGAGCGTTGGCTATTGTTATTCATGTCAATATTTTTTCAAGCTCGTGACTCAAGGAGAGGTCAGAGGTTTTACTGATTATAGTGCTATTTATTAAGTCACAGAATTATCATGACGTTATAAAGTTATGCGTTGCATATAGTAGACAAACCAAATTCTGTTTTTTGTGCTTACGCACATTTGCAGACTCGTTATTCATATTTAAAAAAAAAAAGAAAATGTATAAAAACTATGTTTTTAATATTGCAATAAAAAAATCAACATATTTTTAAGATTTTATTTCACGCCTAAAAAATTAAAATATTGTGGAGCCGAATCGTCAACGGTCATTCCTGATTATCGACTTTTTTTAAGCCTGGCCTCGGAACATCACTAATCTCATAACCGTCGAATAAATTCAAACGTTTAGTGGCTTTGTTTCGATAGCAAAATGTGAAATTCAATAAAATCTCAATAAATATCTATTAAAATGGCGGAAAAATTAAAGGACTATCAAGTTATAGACGTTTTCTGCGGCGGTACGTTCTACAAAGTGAGACACAAGGTCACCAACAACATATTTGCGTGGAAGGCGTACGATTGCTCCGCGTTCAGTAACGAACAAATACAAAACGTCGCCAACGAAGTGAAAACAATAAGCAAAGTGACATCGAAGAGCTTGTTGCGATACTACGACACCATTTTTCACACCCCGTCAAAAACATTGTACTTTGTCCTTGAATATAATTCGTGGCGAAGCGTGCAGGAATTACTCCAAGTGTGCAAGGCCACCGACAAATTCATCGCCGAGAGCTTCATCTGGCACTTGCTGCACGAGTTGGCGCGGGTCTGCAAAGCTGTGGAAGATTTGCATGTTGTCGTTGTACAAAAATGTATAACTCCAGGGTCAATATTTGTGGGCGAAAGTGGCGAGTTGCGCATCAATTGTTTCGAGCTGACAGCGGCGCCGGGCTCCGAAGACGTGATGCGACAGATCGGGCACGTGATCCACACGCTGTGCTACCGCCCTGGCGCCTCCGACGATAAGATCATGGAGTTTCACTACAGTGACGACCTCCGAGACATTGTCAGCTTCCTGATGGATGATAAGAACGCCAACATGCGCCCAGACGTCGTCCTGTACCATCCCACAGTCCTCATGAACTTGGAAACTAAAACGGGACCAAAATGTTTGAATGACATACTCATCTCGGTTGGACACTCTTTGTACTTGACATCAGAAGTGAACAAGTGTGACTCAGAGAAGGCCGTGGAGCTGTGCAGAGCAGTTGAGCCTCTCCCCAGGACACTGTTCAATATTGGAGACAGCCCTGTTATTGCAACATCAGTCCGAAGATGAAAGTAAAGACAGAGATTGAACAGTCAAGCTCGCCACAGGGGCCCCTTGTCCCCCACACTGGCTGCACTTGCTCTAGAGCTACCTGGCTTTGTGCCTCGAAGCAGGAAGCCTTACACTGACACTTTAGGCAAGTTCAACTGTCCCCAGCGAGTGTCAGAGGAGACTCTGAGCCAGCAGTGGATGTCGCGACTCGTAGCGCTGCGCCACCGTGAGGAGTCACTCAACAAGAGGGAGAGGGACCTCATAGCCAAGGAAATAGTGAACAGCCCATGTAGTAAGATCATACCACTCAACGCCTCCCCGCAGCTAGCGCGTGAGGGTGAGAGCAATGGCATAACCCTGCCTCCTATGATGACACAGGCTAAGGACGACAGAAGCGAGGGGCTGGCGCGGCGCCGGCGCCCGCGCAGCGGCGCCGTGCGCTCCCGCGGCCGCAGGAAAAGCTACGCGTACGAGGACCTCGACAGCTCGCTGTCGGCGGACGCGGGCGATGGCAGCATGATCATCACAGCCGCCAAGTTCACCACTGACAACATGCCGCTCCGTAACATCTTCCCCGCCGTGTCCACCAAGAAGGTACACTTCACAGCAAGTAACCCATTTACAGAGAGTGATGACAGTGTCACTCTGACATTCTATGAGCTAGGCAATGTGGATACTGAAGGGTATCAGGTGCCGAGGCAGGAAGCTCTGGCTAAAGACATCAACAAGTTCAAATACTTGGATTGAAAAAGTCCCCCTCTGAGAAGAGAGCCTCCATGCAGTGGTGTCACTCATCTCCCTCTAAGCAAGCTAAGACTACCAAGAATATATTTGGTGACATCACAAGCACAAACCACAGCAGTATGAGGAAAACTCCTTCCAAAACAAGCCTCACTTCAAGAGGCTCCAACAGTTCTCGTCAGTCCATGTTCTCATGCAGGAGTCACTGGAGCATGGAGTCCAGCAGCACCAAGGTGAGTGAGGGCAGCATCTCTGAGAGGACTCGCTCCTCCATGAGGCAGGGGCTGCCACAGACTCCTGTGGCTCCTCCTGATGTTAAGAAGTCTAAGAGTCGCAAGTCTCTGTTAAACTTCAAAACCCCCTTCAAGTTTATGACAGCAACTAAGATCTAGTATAAGGATGTAGCTTTTAGTTTACTTGTATAAAGTTGTGATTGTAAATTTGATCTCTGATGAAATTTATTTTGGAAATAAAATATTAAATTCTATTAGTTACATTATGGTATCAAACCTATTGATTGTAGTATTGGTTGTGGTTTTATCTATAAGATTCTATAAGATAAGAACTTCCATTTAACTGTAGTATCTCATAGAATACTCTTATATTATAAGAACCAGATATTTCTATTTGACATTGTAATTGTACAAAATGAAATGAAATACGGACATCAACCCACCCTAACCTTAGAATAGTGAAATTATATGAAAGAATATTTTTATTTTTCAAATTATATCAAAATGTATAGTTTATATTGGTGTATGTTTTAATTATATACTTTTATTCTTTGTGCTTGTGAATATTATTGAATTGGATATGTATAGTTTTGCCATAATTTACTAAAGACATTATTATATAAAAGCCATTATACTAAATTGAATTATATGTTGTAAAAATACATAAATTGCTTTATTTACACTTCTATCATGAAAAAAATTTAACTAACAGTCAATGATCAACTGTTACTCAGTGATTTACTGAACTTTAGTCTCTTGTCTTCCAGTTTGTAACAGAATAGATTTAAATTGTGATAAGTATTATATTAGAATTACTATAAAATAATAAGTTTGTAGAAGTGTGTGCATTTAAGTACACGGTTGCCATAATTCACTGGATTAGTTTACAATGAATGCATCTCATCATTGACGTGTGTACTAGATAGTAGTTTAGGGTAGATATAACAAATAGTAAGTATAAATAAACATAAGAAGCTCATGGTAGTGTTTTATTTCGTAATCACATTGGTTATCACTGCACTCTCTGTCGTCAGCGTCACTTGTTGCCAAAATATGTTCCACAGAGGTGTTCCATCATTTTTTCTTGTTGAGTGCCTTGTCTGCTCCTTCCACAAACTTTTTGGGCAAGCCATACTTCTCTATGAGGAGCTTGGCAATGAAGTATGTCTGTGGAAAATAAAATATGTAATGAACATACTACATACATAAAACAACTTTGTTTAGTTTTAAATAGGGCACAATCCACGTGTACATTGGTCACATGGGAAAAAAAAAAGCTTTTTAACAACCTTAGGAGGGGATTATGAAGAGTGGTAGCAGTAAATAAGTTATGTATATGTCCTTCACCCTTGGTTCAATACCAATAAATTCATATAATCAATATTAAAAAAACGAATATCATGTTGTTTCGAACCACTGCAGGCAATAAAGATAATTTGGATATAACACTTAACAATGAAAGGATAGAACTAGTGAGAGACATCAAATTTCTAGGTATCCATTTAGATGATTTGCTGAACTGGAAAAAAGAACTAGCACACAGACTAACATATCATCCGCGTGCTATGCGTTGAAGAGACTGAGGGATGAAATAAATACGGGTCAGTAAAAAATGGTATATTATGCTCTTGTCGAATCCAGACTTCGATACAGTATACATTTCTGGGGGAAAAGCTACGGTTATAACTCAGCGAGCCTTCATTCTCCAAAACGGAGTACAATTGTCAGAATGACACAAAGAGACAGCTGTCGATCTCATTTTCAGGGTTTAAATATTCTAACATTGCCTAGCTTATAGATACTTGTGTTGTTAGTTAATTTAAAAAAAATATATCAATGAATATGAGTCGGAGGAAGAAAGAATAGCCAGGGAAAACACTCGTAGAAAGGACTTTAAAAACAAAATTGTACCTAATCTTAACACTGTCAGGCATAATCCACATTATCAAGCTGTACAAATATTGAACAGACTGCCAGCAGATTTAAACATGTTATTATACACCAGCTCTTTTAAGGCTAAGCTAAAGCATTTTCTATTTGATAAAAACTTGTACTCAATAGACAAACTGTAATCTAATATTAATGTTCCAATTTATGTCAAATGTCAAACACAATATTAATTGTTCATGATAAATAAATAAATTCTCAGGGGCACGGCTCTCGGGTTCTATGACCTTTCACGAGGCTGAGTGTATTGCATACAAATAGGTAAAAAGAAGAACAAAGTTTTTTTTGAGGATAATAAGAAGTTTAAAATTGAGATATCCTGTATGCTTCCATTGACAAATAACATAACGCATAATATCACGCGTGCAGTCACTGAAGAGGTAGGCAGAGGTGTACCCCAAAGAGGTAGGCAGAGGTGTACCCCAAAGGGGTGGGCAGAGGTGTACCCCAAAGGGGTGGGCAGAGGTGTACCCCAAAGAGGTGGGCAGAGGTGTACTCCAACGGTGCATTATTCCCACATTTCACCAGTTTTTTTTTAAGTTGCAAGCTGTCTACAACTGGCTAGTTCCAAATTCTTCAGGCTGCTACTGAGTTTCTTTTTTTATGGAAAAGCCCGTCTTTGGAACAGGACCCTTCAACACGACAGTCGCGTGGCGTGCTGTGCGGTTACCTGGTCCCCCTGCAGCATGAGCTGGTCGGCGACGGCGCCGGGCGAGCGCGTGACGCCGCACGACGCGGCCACGCCCGTCTGGCACACGTGGCTCAGCGCCGGCAGGCTGAAGCCGAACTGCTCCAGGTTCGATACTAGCGTCACCTGGTGACCAGAAAAATGTGTTTAACCCGTGAGAAGGCGCGCTATGAGCAATTTGCTCACACAAAAATCTAATTCAAAAATTTTTTGTCTTTCCCATGCCACACCAATTCAAGCACTTAAGTACCTTCCTAAATATTCACCCCCTCTCCCCTGACGCAATTCTCGATCCGCTCAGTGGCGTGGCGTTGCGACCGCGCAGCAAGGCGTTTGTGGAGGCCATGTACCAACGTGCGGCAATTTGCTCATCACGCGCCCAGCAATTACTTTGCACCGAACATGTAAAATACATGTTTTCAGTGTGTTTCGAGAGGCACATTAGTGTAGATTTAATGGATGAATAACACTTTTTAGTTTTTGTTATGGAACAGTTTTTATTGTGATTTTTATGAAACGTGCCAAAAAAATTAATTAATACTAGGTTGTTTTGTTATTTGCGTTAGAAGTTGCTATTATGTTCAATAGTTTTGATTAAAATACTTGTTTTCTTACTTACTAAACCTTGTGTTATTTATTTAAATACATTATAAGCCAATAAATATAGAAACACTAAAAATATAAACATTTTATGATAGTGTGAGCAATTTGCTCGCACGCGCCTACTCGTGTAAGAAAATTAGGCGCGCCTTCTCACGGGTTAATATAGCGGCTGAGTCATACGTTCTTGCGGTTACGCACTGTCACTTGAACAAGTTTAAACGCGTTTAAGAACCCCACGCTTTTTTACAATGAAATTAGTTTTCTTTTCATAACTTTATTTTAATTTTAGAAATTTAAATAATAAGTTATTTTCTGATTTTTACTTCGATTTGCTATTAAAGCGTGTTTTTTTAAACTATATACAAGGAGTAACTTAAATAACGCACAACCTCTTAAGGGGTCATTGTACTCATCATTTTGACGAGTTATGCAAACATAAATGTAGGGAACAGCTGATTTTTTTTGCGATTTCCGGTTTGGTCCCATAGTAAAAGTTGTTCATAATGATAAGTACAATGACCCCTTAAGAGGTTGTGCGTTATTTAAGTTACACCTTGTTTTCAACGTGTAACGTTAAATGCGCAAAACCTCAGACACCCCAACTGATTTTTAATTCAATTGACCTATTTCAGAGAGAAAATAAGGCATTAAAAAAATTGTAAAGGTTTTATGTGCTGTTTTAGTTTTGCTGGCCATTCTGATCGTTTGTTGCGTCTGCGACGACGCTTTATAGAGGGAGGAGTCGTCACCGGGCCGCTGCGCCGCGCTGACATTGGCTTGCTTGACCTATTAATAAATAGACACGGCAATGTTTTTAGTGAGGATTTTTTGAAAAATGTGGCCTATATTAAAAAGTGGTTCAATTAATTCTGCTCGTTATTCTTATCAAACTATTTTCAGGTTTTGCGCATCTAACGTTACACGTTGTATAGGTGTACATTTTTTTGTTTTTGTTTTTTTAATTTTTTTTATGAAAATGTTGTATTGTACTGTACCTATACATACATGCTAGGGCGTACCTTCTTGTTCCCGCTGCGCGAGGCCACGTGCATGCGCACGGGCTGCAGGCGGCTCCTGCTGAGGAGCGCGCGGCCGTCCGCGAAGCGCAGCTCCGTGCTCGGCGTCAGCTGCCGCTGCACCGCCGCCATCAGCGCGTCCCACTGCACCGCGTCCTGCCAGTTATTCATACTTGTTATTAGCTGTCACCCGGGTGCTATAAATCATTTACAGTCAAACCTGGATAAGCGAGAGTTCAAGGGAGCACAATCTCATTCTCGCTTATAGAGGTTTCTCACTAACCCGAGTTTCTCGCTAATGCAGGTACATGGGTAGCGTTTCTCTCTTATAGGGGTACGCAGCAATAACAAGTCACAGCAAGTACGAATGTAGTAAATATGTAATTTTATTTAGAACTTATTTACACTTAAAAAAATCCGTCAATTTCGTTTGGGTTTCTGTTTTTGTATTTTGAATGTTTTTCTCTAACTCATAAATTTTGTCGAATATTGCTTGATCAACAACGTACTGATGGACCGTCTCCAAAGCATTTAAAGCTAGCTTCATTGGAATGATCTTTATTTCTGTTTCCGGAATCTGTGCCTCATCTTCACCGTCATTTCCAGTAATACAATAACAACATTTAGTTCCACGAAATAGAATAGGTACAATATTGACGAGAAAACAATACAAAAACAATGGTAGGAAGTACCACGAAAGTTAAGAATGAGTCATAAAATAGCAGATGTTAAATTTGTATATATAGCTCGACTGTCGCTTATAGTGTAGATAAGTAGCAGTCTCACTTACGGAGGTCTATGAGGGAAAAACGACTCTCTCTTACAGAGGTTTCTGTTTCTCGCTAATAGAGGTTTTGGGAGCTTAAAATGACGGGTCCTGGCTATTACTCTCACTTATAGAGTTTTCTCACTTATCCAGTTCTCACTTACCTAGGTTTGACTATTTACTTTACCACTTATGTACACGCACGATATGCATGTATACATATCAAGAGACAAGAAAAAAAAAACAGAACAAAAAGAATAGGCACAAAGGTGATGCTTATTTCATAAGAAATCTATTCCAGCAAACCTGCGATAGGACAATAGATAGAGATATGCAGATACGAGTAGCGCGTGAAAGAGTAAAGGAGACAAAAAAAAATACATATAAGTAATCATAGACAATTCACTTAATAAAGCTAAACAAATATTATGAGAATATATTTACATACATGACATACAAGTAAACATACACATACATACATACTTCTAAAATAAATATCAAATAGGTATAATTAGGTTACATCGAATCTAGATAATAGTCTATAGGCAAACCGCTTAATGGAGTCCTCGCCTGCGGGGTAGAGGGGCGCGGGGGAAGGACGAGAGCGGGGAGCGGGAGAGGTGCGAGCGGCGGGCGCATTCTTGTCAAAACTCAGTTCGCTCTCTACGCGGTTAGCGATCGCACGTGTTGACAGTTGCGGACGCTTCGTGAGAGACATATGCTTTGTGACAGATACATGAGATTACATTATCAAGATCAGTCCAAATATCTTCGAACATAAAATTAATAGTCAGTGCAAGCAAATTGGCTTTCAACGTATATGAATATTTTTGAAAAAAAAAAAAAATGTATCCAAATTCTGCTGAATATCAACAAGATATACCTTTACACAAAACCGTAGCAATAGTTACTGCACTATCGGAAAAGTCTATCTAGAACTGTACAGACGCACACTACCCGAAACTGTAAAATTTTCCCAAACAACTTTGAACCTAATGCTTTGGCGATAAAGTTGAAAATCTATTCAAGAAATTTGACAGATTGTATTAGCTTGATGTGCTGACGTATGTACAGCAGAAAATTATTAAAAGACAACGAAATATTTAAACCACCGAGAAAACCAAAACAGATTCGCAGAATAAGAGTGGAAGTAGACGATTTCACAAAAGGCGTGATAAGAAGAAAAGTCACTCAGTTATACACAATTCAAAAAAGAAAATACTAACTGAAAACTGAATGCTGTACTTAGAGAAGAGAATGTATTACACCGCGGCAGGGAATATTTAAGATTATTATAACATGATCTAGGTTTTAAATTTAAGAATCTAAAAGGAAACTCCTCATCGAACAGCAAATATAACATCGTGGAGGTACCTAAATACTATTAAGAAATATCGTAAAGAAGGAAAACATATTTTATATATTGACGAAACTTATGTTAATGCGTCTCATAAAGTTTCAAAATGTTGGCAATCAAAGGATGAACACGGCGTGCTCTCATGTCGGTAATGGAGACCGTTTGATCATCGTACATTGTGGAGGCCAAACTGGATTTGTAGACGGAGCACTTGTTGTTCAATGGATATTCCGTAGAGAAGTGGGAGCATTGAACTATGAACCATGGAACCATGAGCATGGCATGCCATGACCATGGTGTGGAACCATGTAGTTAAAGTCGAGGACGAAGACTCGACGAAACATGACAGAGTTCTAGATGATGTTGTTGATTTTAATTCATTTTCTAATAAAAAAGTCACCACCTGTTTACCGTTAACCACTTTCACGTCACATATCTTAAGAACTGCCCAATGCACATTTCGCCTCTTGTGTATCACGCTACGAGCGCCCGCCGCCCGCACCTCTCCCGCTCCCCGCTCTCGTCCTACCCCGGCTCATTTAAGCGGTTTGCCTATAGCTATTCCGTTGTTGTTTGTTTTGTGCAAAGGCTGGTAAATACAGCGTCAGAAAAGAAAATGGAAAATGATTTCATTAGTTATGAAATTGTCTGTACAATAGTTAATATCATAGGCTATTCTGGCTTCATTCAAATGGGTTCAAACTATTGTAAGTAAGCGTAGAACAAAACAGATTGTCGGCTGAATTTCTTGGCTTTACAGTATGTTATGTTTACCTGCACAGGTTTTCCGGTGATCTTAGCTAGCGCCGTGTCCACGACGACGGCGCCCTTCCGTTGCGCGGAGTTCAGTCCGCGCGACTTCACGTACTCCGTCAGCGTCGCGCGCACCTCGCCCGCGGTTAGCGCTGTGCCCTTTCTGGACAGTGAGGATTCATTTTTTTATTGATTAATTCTATTGCTTAATAGCAGGATACTTATGCAATGAAACCTAAATTCATTTCAGTGTAGGTTGTCTGTTATAGGTTGAAAGTTGAATTAAATGTCTGGTTGTTTTCAATAGCCCTGTTTTCATCAATATGGTGCCTTTTAAAGATATGCAACCCGTGTGCCCCATGGGACTTCCCATCGGTAGAAATGAGGTACTTCTTGTATGGAAGTTTCATACCTTCAACGGGATACCCCATTTAGGGATGAATTTTCAAAAATGCTTTCTCAGGTCTCGCCTTCGTTGTATATGGAATTCTTCGTTTTATAAGGACCTTTAGTAAGTATATAATATATAGACTGGTGTTGGACCACTATCTGGTGATTACGTGGCCGACGATGGTGCGTGGTTACCTAGGAGTAACCCATTCACTATCCACTTGTCAACTCTCAGGTTGTAAGTATCAGGAGTCCAGGAAGCACGTGGTACACTACACTTACTTGAGCGGCGCGAACACGTCGGCCACATTAGCAGTGATGCAGTACATCTCGCGCACGACGGGCGGCACGTAGCCGCCGGGCGCGCCGGGCCCGCCGACAGACGTGCGCGCGCGCAGCTCGGAGCGCACGCGGTGCGCGCGCACGTCGGGGTGCAACAAGTTGACGGCGATCACGGCGTCGACTCCTTTGTCGATCTCGCGTACTTCGAGCAAGCCTTCCTTGAACAGATAAGACTTGGTAAGACAGCCGAACGTTAACAGTATAAATTAGAATCAGAATCAGAAATATTTATTTGCCAACAATGTAGGTACAGGTTTGAGATGGTACAGAATAGGATGTTTCCGCTACATTCTACCTTACGGCATGCAAAAACATTAGAAAAAAAATTCATTGAGATTAAAATAACAAGACATCAAAAAATTTATACACATAAATAAATTGTCAAATAAAAAGTCACTACATTAATAATCATATTATCAAATTATAAATTATTGCAAAAACGTATTTAAAATGTCAATTACAAGAAGTCAAGGTACAGTTATAAATCTTTGTCATTCAAGAAGTCGTTTACAGAGTAGTAACATTTTTGTAATAGTAATTCAGTCAGTTTAGTTTTAAATATGCGTGTGGACACCCCACACGCATATCATCTTTGAGATTATGTGGAATTTTATTATATATTATTGGCCCCATTGACATTATGTTTTTTCTTAATAGTGCTGTATTATAGTTTAATGTATGTAATAAAAACTTGTATTGTAGTCTTAAAGGACCTGACCTTGATCTAATGTCGACAAGTGACGGAAACAGATTTAAATTTGACCTAACAAAAATGGACACTTCCAATATGTACAGCGCCGGGAAGGTTAGTATTTTTAGAGTCCTAAACACAGGCTCACAGCTATCTGTAGATTTTAAACTTGACATTGATCTTATGCAACGTTTTTGGGCTTTGAATATCACCTCCCTTTCGCTACAGTTACCCCAGAATATCACTCCTAACCTTAATATCGATGCCACCAAGCCATGGTAAGCTGTAAGAAGCGTAGTTTTGCTAACTTTATATGATAAATTATACAGTACATATGCTGATTTACTCAATTTCTTACATACGTCCTCAGAATGAGGTTTCCAAGTCAGATTACTGTCAATCAAGATTCCTAGGAATTTTGCTATGCATGTTGATTCAACTTTTACCTCATTATGACTGACATTTATGTTTGGGGGACTGATCCGTTGGTAAAAATGCATTACCTTTGTTGTATTTAGATTTATGATTAAGTGATTTACATTGAGCCAGGTAATGATGCACTTTAATGTATTATTTATATCACTTTCATATTTTTGTAAGTCCGAACATTTACAATTGCCGTACTATCATGTTTGACGAGGCAAATCATTAATGTATAGGAGAAATAACGGGGGTCCCAAAACACTACCTTGTGGTACGCCATGTTTTACCTCTCTACAACCCGAAATTTATTTAAGCTCGCGTTTAGTTTTAGGGCATACTCTCGTTATTTCTGTGTATTGCAGCCGGCCTTGTAGGTATGATTTTATTAGATTTAGAATATTTCCCCTTATACCATAGGCGTAAAGCTTCTTTAGAAGGACGTCATGGTTAACATAGTCGAATGCCTTAGTCATATCAGTCAAAATTGCACATACAGGAATTTTATTGTCAACGTTTGTCATTATGTTTGTAAGGAGATTATATATTGCCATATTAATATTTTTATTTTTTCTAAAACCCATTTGTTCGTCGCTTAATCACTACATAGTATAAAACAAAGTCGCTTCCCGCTGTCTGTCCCTATGTATGCTTAAATCTTTAAAACTACCCAACGGATTTTGATGCGGTTTTTTTTAATAGATAGAGTAATTCAAGAGGAAGGTTTATATGTATAATACATGCATAATATAGTAGAGAAAAACTGATCATTTTAGGGGTTTCTAATGTGATGTCGTAAATAAACACATTTTTTTGCGCTTACATTGCAAACGCTGGCTTAACCCTACGAGATAGATCAAAATAATGTACTACAGTATTGTACACCTTAAAAAGGTCTACAAAAAAGTCCGCGATGGCATATGTCTATCTCTTAGGGATAACCCACAATAACCATTTTTTATCCTATACTTTTTAAGAGAAATAATGGCTCTAAAATTATCAGTGTTTCTCTACTATATTATGCATATGTATTATAAGCATATAAACCTCTTGAATCACTCTATCTATTAAAAAAAACCGCATCAAAATCCGTTGCTTATTTTTAAAGTTCTAAGCATACATAGAGACAGACAAACAGAGGGAAGCGACTTTGTTTTATACTATGTAGTGATAGTGATCAGCATTGCACCCGTGCGAAGCCGGGGCGGGTCGCTAGTATATTATATTTACTTAAAAATCTATCCATCGCATGATATATATAATCTTTTCAAATACCTTAGAAAATATGGGAACCAATGCCATAAACCAATTAATTAGTTTGAGTTTTGACCGACTGAGAAAAACAAAATTTATAACAACTGTCATTCTTTGTCAGTCAAAGTGGGTTCAGTAGACTTTGATGACATCGCGGACTTACATACTTACACATGTGTCGATTATAGAACGTCTTTTTTTAAGTCAATTAAATTAACGTCGATCATGGAATTATTAACTCCTTTTACGTCGATTAAATTTAGTGAATATTATGACACAATCAGTTTGTTACAAAATGCGCGCGCACACGTCTTGTAAGGTAAGTTTGTATATCAACATGTTTACCTTTTGCATTGCTTCCAGGAATTTCCCAAGTTTCTTGTAGGAGGATTTCTTTACTTCTAAAGTTCGGTCAGGTGGACACATGGCTATTAAATGATTTCTGAAACATGTAATTATAAAAATGAACCAAAGAACATGCTAAAGATAATGGAGCTTTATGTGTTTCCTAAAACACACAGTGTTGCTAGATGAAGAAGCTGATGCTGCTGCTGTGCTGCTGCTGTGATATCTATGGTTAAAACTTACCGAATTATCCATGATTTTATACCTGTCTATTTCTCTCACCAGCATGCGTCCTGTTAACTCTATGCTGTATATGACATAGTGTTTGTAAATGTTGCCGCTAAAGCATCGAAAATTTTACAAATTTAAAAAACCGGCCAAGTGCGAGTCGGATTCGCGCACGAAGGGTTCCGTACCATTATCTATAAAACGGCAAAATAAATCACGTTTTTTATTATTTTTTTTTGTATTTGTTGTTATAGCGGCAACAGAAATACATCGTCTGTGAAAATTTCAACTGACTAACTATCACGGTTCATGAGATACAGCCTGGTGACAGACGGACGGGCGGACAGCGGAGTCTTAGTAATAGGGTCCCGTTTTACCCTTTGGGTACGGAACCCTAAAAATGATGTGATAATTACAATAATGAATCGTATCAAAATAGCAGTGTCAATTTAGTATACGTGTCGGGTTTTTCCGTTGTGAATAAGTGTACAACATAAAAAACTCCATTAGGAGTACTATTTATTTATTTATTTAATACTTCAAGCACATAAATGTACAGAGGCCGACCTCATCTAGTTTAAAAAAATATGATTGACATGTAAAAGTGTTTGTACAAACCTACTTACAGAAAATAAATCATTTATCATTTAATGCCATACGCATTTTCTACCAGTCAACCTTTGGGTGATGCAGAGACAAACAGTAGTACCTAGGTGCAATCATGAAAATTGAGGAATACATATTTTAAATATATACGCATAAAACTATTAAAACTATAAATATAATATATACCTAATTACATATAAATTTAAGCACAAATTATATAGGTATTAATATATTATTGTTCTGTGATTAGTGTTTCACGATGAATCCGGACGACATTGTACGGGTGAGTTGGGGGTGAGCAAAGTTCAAATGTTGAAGTTTCGGATGGAGTTCAGCACTCGAACAATACGAGACCTCGTGACTCATTGTCATCGACTTCTTCGTCCTCGGAGGATGAAGGAGGACGGCATAGCAGCACTTCCGTCCGACAAAAGACGAAAACTTTCACGTAAGTGCAGACAAGTTCAGACATGTCCGGACCCGCGTGTAGACACTTGTAATGCAGCCAGTGAGTGGTGTTTACATCTAGTTACTTAACTAACTTGCCGTTACTGAGACTAATCTTAGTACAAACGCAGGAACAACAAGAGAGCGCCGAATCCGACTCCAGCCACATCTCATTTTTAAGAAACCCGACACTTATTGTAAACTCTTGTACAGTTTGATGAAAAAACCATTATTCCACAAGCCGACAAAGAACGATAAAAAAATAAGTTAACCGATTAAAAGAAAAGCTCTACAATCTTGCTTCGCTAGTCCTGCTTTGTGTAGGTCTTAAAGTTAATGAAGAGTTGTGCTATTTAATAAGGGCAAAGATGACTTAGCTTCCAGGGAACGATTTAGCAGTCTTATCTAACAGTATTTTCGAACACAGACCACTATTTAAGTCACAAGAAGAATTGCTCGACTGGACATCAGCAAACTCTAATAGTTTAAATATTAGCACATTGTTTGAACAGATTTCTAGTACTTTTGGTCCAGGGTCCCTATCTTCGTAAATTCGGAGAGTAAACAGTGCAAAAGGAATTTACATCCTAATAGCACTGGAGTGGATCAAATATTTTTGAGCCACTTCCGACAAAGAACCTGCGAAGTTTCTCATAGATCGACGACAGGCACTTTCCCTACACAAGTGGACAAGTTGACTCTTTTTGCCTGGAAAATAGGGGGTGGGCGGATCATGTTATTCACTGGTTCATAGAGGAACAGAACTTGTTAAAAAAGCAGCTGGTGGACGACTACTTCAACAACATACAGTACAAGATGGTTACTGTGGTGCGATTTTTGGTAAAATTATTTTAGAAGATAAGTTAGCTTGTGAAACTATTTTTCTTCATAAATCAGCTATTTCTACTTACTGTGCAACATTAGATATCTTAAAACATTTTTTCGTTCATCAAGTTCTAAATCTTCACTTGCTAAACCTGCAATACAAAAACTACCAATTTTGGACACTGCAATTTTGTTTTACTGGCTAAGGACTTCAACAAATTCAGATTCTTTATTTGAAATCGCTAGACGCACAGCTTTAATACTCTTGCTGGCCACATTATTAGAAAATAACCCTGAGAATCTAATGACTACGGAAGATGAGATGACTCTGTGGTCATAGATAAATACTAGTGGTCAAGGTTTGGCTCAAAAACAGTTTCTAATACACGCAGACAGTCAGGTTGGTTGTTGTGGAAACACCCAGACTATCGTGTCTGCGCTGTCAAACACATTAATAACTTCATAGAAAGGTCTGAAATTAAAAGAAGCGCCAGTCGAGACTGTCTCAAGTGTATTTATTTCTCTATCAGGGAAATTAAAAACTGCATCAAAAACAATGATTACAGGTTGGATTCATAGTATTTTTAAAGATGGTAATATTGATGCCCTACCAGGCAGTATCAGGTCAGACATCGCTAGAAAATAACCTCTAGAAGTTGGTTGGAGAAAAGACCTGTTAAAAAAATACTTAGAAAAGGAAACTAGTATTAAATCTTTTCAAAAAAATTACTTTTGTTCAGTAAACAGTGTTGATAATACCAACTATGTTTACTAATTTTAGGTATGTATTTAAAGTTTTTCTAGTACTGGTTTTTAAATTGCTCTTATAAAGAGATTTACTTAAGTAATTTATTCCTTGATATAGGATTATCTAAGAATTATTTATTAGTTTGATTTTAAAGAAATTTATATTTTTTGTTACATTTGGACATACACATACACGGATGTTATTATAGAAATTGCAATTAAACAGGAGCAATCAAATCAATGGAGAAATCAATGGATTATACAGTTGCAGCTATTCTCTAGCTGGTGAGCTGAAGACCCTAAGACATTAACAGCATCGTGCCAAGCGACCATCCTTCTTGATTAGAAAAAGGACGCATGCTGATGAGAGAGAGAGAGACAGTTATAAAACCATGGATAATTAGGTAAGTTTTAACCATAGATATATATATAAAGGCAGATTTACATCAGTTTCTTCAGCTAGCAACATTGTGTTTTATTCACACATAATACCTGTTTTGTTGGAATGCAAAACAGTCATATTATTCTGCTGATGAAGTGCAATGCTTCAAGAATACTATGTTATATTCAAATACAGAGGACTATAGAAGCTAAATATTAACCTGTATAAGAGATTCGTTTTGAGCGGCAGTTCCGCGTTCTTAGCGTCTAACTTGAGGTATGAGAGTAAGCACCATCGCATCAGACCGTCCATGTCCGTCGGGATGTCATCCTCTTCTATTTGGGAGTCCTCTACAATATAAAGTAACATTTTTAAATTGAGATATAATCAAATAAGCTAGGAATGGTTTGGTAGAACTATTGATCGCGGGTCCGATTCCCGAACGAAACAAATGTTTGTTTGGTAAACGTTCATTATTTGCATGCTCTTGCGCCCTACCATAATCATTTGCAGCGTAAAGTCGCATGACACTCGTTGTGTTGTGTCGTTGTGACCACCTATATGTGGTAGCTAGTTCATGTGCCTAGGAAAGTGCCGAAAAATTACTGGTATTTAGTATTGGAACTGGCTTGAAGTATAAGTGTACCTGTAAGTATACTATCTTCCATATCAGCTTCCCCCTCATCTTGCTTCTCCCCTTGTACTTCCTCGGCTATTACTTTAGGTTCGTTCTGCGGCGGCAGTGGCGTCTGCGCCGCAGGTGGTGGCTTGCTCAGGCTGGGCCACTCTTCTCTTAGCGGCGGTTGGATGGTCATCTGGAATCATTTATAAGGTTGTCAGGTTGCTTAAAATAAGCTTGTAAAATATGGCTCTATGATATTATACAAAACAGTAGCCAAATAACTAATTATGTATATTATACATATAAATAGTTTTACCAATGCAAAAAATAGACTTATTTTTTTCTGAAATGATGATGAAAAGACACTAGGAGCAGTAGGATGCTTCATTGAGCAAAGATATTGCTACCTTGGGGTACCCATACGCAAAATACGCGCATTGACGTGGAGTTGCGGACACCAGCCCATATTACCTATTACCTTGGGGTACAAATATATCACTACCTTGGGGTACAAAGATATCGCTACCTTGGGGTACAAAGTTATTGCTACCTTGGGGTACAAAGATATTGCTACCTTGGGGTACTAAGGTAGTCAAAGCCATAAAGGGTTTATGGCTTTTCATACCTTTGTACCCCAAGGTAGCGATATTATACGAACATACTGCAACTTTGAAAAATTTGTTGTTATAAAATGAAAATTAAACATTGGCACGAAATATACCACCCTTGATGATAAGGCACTAGACACGCGCGAGGCACTCGCTTGTACAATTCAACACTCAACACACTTACTTAGACTTTATGGTATTGTTACCAAATATACACAAATTAGGTTTAATTTTGTTAAATACTGAAACAAAAAAAAGTCCCACTGCAATAATGTTAATTGTTATGAATTTTGTATGTTTAAAATACATAACGTATAATAATTATGAGGTTTCAATTAATGTGATAACCTAATTGCCACACTGTATATGCCGATAGTGTACTTATTGTGTAAGTAAATAAACAGGAGGATAGGATAATAAATTGTGTTACCTGATTGACATGTGATGTCAAGTGTATGGTGACGTCTCCCTGGCTGTACCCTGCAGGGCCGAGCTTGGGCCGCTCTAGCTTAGTGAACTTGTTGTCTTTGCACAGCTGGTCTCCAAACACCTGGATTGTTTCTAAACACACTCCACTGGAAATATAATAAGTAATCATCATTACTTTATGTAGCAAGCACTGTGTTTTGTTAGGGATTTACTGGCTGTGTGTTTTCTATTATATACTTTTTTTCAGGTGAAATAATGTCTATAAGCTTGTGACTGGATTAACTATAGTTCTGCCCATAAATATATTTAACAATCAAGCTATGACAGTTGAATAAACTAAGTTTTAGTTTAGGATACATTCTCCTATTTTGGAGCCAGTCAATTAGTGATAGCTCAATAATCTGTAATGTAAGTAAGAAGAAAGGATAACTAACACTGCTCTGAGCAGCATGTCAGCACTGGACATGGTGGCTCGTCCAATGATGCAGACGGCTGCATTCTCCTGTGTGCACAGACCGATGAGAGTGCCGCGCTGGAACATCGGGAACCCGATGCCGCCGCTTGGTATAGAAACGCCTGGCAGGTACACAGGGGCACCTCCTTGCACCTGAAGATGAAAATATTGTCTAAAGTGAGTGTTGTATTATTGATTTTGTATTTAATTGTCTTGGTGGCATGGCATCAAAACTAGCTCTTAAAATAGGCTTAATAATATTCTGGATTCTGCATAAGACGTACTTTGGTATGCTTACCTTAGGCAGTACTGGGGTGTGGATAGCCAGTACGGGCACCAGGTCAGGCACCTTCCACAGCGCGCAGACGGTCGGCATGAGTCTCTCGCCCGTCTCTATCACCATGGGAATGCCGTCCACTGAGTAAACGTTCACCATGTCGCCGGAGTGCAGTGCTAACTTCATACAGATACAACTAGACTTCACAGACACTATATCCTTAATTTTCTCCTCTGTCGTCGACGGAAATTCATCATGTATACGTTGCGCTAGGTGTTTCCTGTAATTAAGATGTATTTTTTAAGTAAAACACGCTGAAAAATGGTCCGTAAAATAACACACTAAAACTTGGTCTTACTTCTCAGTATTCTTCAGAGTATTATTAGATTTTAATTTATATGGTTTGGCGAACATGGTGGAAGATTTCTATAAACGGTTAATGGAAGATCTTATAAGGGATTTCATGGAAAAAAACTATAAAATGTTTCAACTTGGCACGGTATTCAATGTGACAGCAGTTACGTCAAAACTTCAAAAGATTGTCATTCGAATTTGAGACATTCATGCATGACTTTCGATGTCAACAATGTTCGAAAACTTCGAAACGTTTGCATCGAAACCTTAGTTCCAAATAATTATAGTGAAATAATTAACGAATATATTTAGGTAAATTATAATAAGTTCTGTTGTTTTTCATATAAAATTTTCCTTTAATTTTCTCCTGTTCACAATGATTTTTTTTCTCACCTTACTAGTAGGTATTATCACTACATAGTATAAAACAAAGTCGCTTCCCTGTCTGTCTGTCCCTATAAAGTCTGGCACACGAAAGTTGATCCTGGGATTTAATCGAAAGTTTTCACATGGCAACATTCTAAAAATGTCAGATGAATGTCATTCGACTTGTAAATTGTCAGACTATTCATAGGTTTTCATTGATTTTATCATCGGATTTTAGCATTAAAAATGAACAAAACAATAAAGAGTGACGTGCGGAAATTATTATATACTATGGTGAATTCATTTGACGAAAAACAACAAAAGAAACAGGATGATTATAACGAAAAACAGCAATGTTTACATGCGATAACAGACTTTATAGGTTAGTTTATAGGCTTAATTTTGATACTTAAACATATATTTTATTTCAAGTTTGTCATGAAACCTTATTCGTATATTTATATAATAAATGGTTTATTTGCAGACAATTTGAATGTTGAGGATTCATCAATTAGGGAAACTATTAGAAGACTAAGTGCTTTGGAAGAGAATGAGCTAATTAAAACCCAGAAACAGTATTTGGAAGAAATTTCATCAATGACTGGTAAGTAGTGTATTTCAGGAACGCACGTATTAAACGTATAGTAACGTGTAGCTTATGATTTATTATTTTCTTTCTCAGGAGTTAGCGTTCCAACATTAAAAAGAATCAAAAAGGAAGGACGATTGAATGATGGAATTTTTAGTACACCTGGGAAAAAGCGGCCCCATAAGCCCACAGTATCTAATTTGGATAGCTTCGATATAAACGCTATAAGGAATAAAATTAATGAATTTTACTTAGTAAAAAAACGTGTTCCTACTTTGCGATGCTTATTGTCTGAACTGAGGGAATCTATTGAGTTTAATGGTTCCCGTGAAACTTTGCGTCGCATATTACATAATAATGGCTATGAGTTTAAGAAAAACAAAAATGAACGGTCCTTGCTTATTGAAAGATTTGACCTTGCAGCTTGGAGACACAAGTTTTTACGAACTATTTCTTCCAAACGTGCAGAAGGGAAACCAATAATTTACCTAGACGAGACGTATGTTCACCAGAATTATAAACCGAAAAAGTCATGGCAGGGGCCTTCAACAAGTGGTGTCATAGAAAAGATATCTGCAGGAAAAAGGTACATAATTGTTCATGCTGGTTCAGAAAGAGGCTTTGTGCCAAATGCACTTTTATTGTTTAGCACTAAATCAAAAATGGCAGACTACCACCATGACATGAACTCACAAAATTTTAATAAGTGGTTAGTAGAAAAACTTTTACCCAATTTATCACACAGTGCAAGTGAATAAGCCACCTACGACACAGAATGTGAAAAACAAAATACAGCAGTGGCTTAGAGAAAATAACATTCAGTTTGAAAGTCATTGTACAAAGGCTGAATTGCTTTGTCTGGTTCAGAAACATAAACCGGATCCAATTTATGAAGCTGATAGGCTAATAGAACGACATGGTCATGAGGTACTACGTTTGCCTCCTTACCACTGCGACTTAAATGCCATAGAGCTAGTTTGGAGTCTTGTCAAACGTAAAATTGCAAGTAGAAATATAAATTTACCATCAGTTGAAGTGGAAAGAATCATAAGGGAATCCTTTGAGAGTGTTACTCCAGAAGATTGGAAAAAAAATACTGATCATATTATCCATATAGAAAATACATACAAAGAAAGAGATAGAATTACCGATGAAGAAATTGATCGTTTCATCATAAATGTTTGTGAAGATAGCAGCAGTGATTCGGATGCATCACTAGAAATAGATTTTTTAGATACAGATTTTGATTACGATTCATAAAATAAAGTATTTAAATAATTAACTGTTTAATTCAATTCTCAATTCTTTATTGCATTCCATATGTATTCATTATATGGTGTAATAATAAACCCCCTACTCGCTGAAGCTGTGCCAGCTGGGGGCACAGCTGAGCCTGTAGCTTTAAACCCCCTATCATGATCGAGCCTGCCCCGTCTGGCTGTTCTACCCCTAGCGACGCATTGTCGCCTATATCTTAGTTTGTAAGCCCTGGCCGGAGGCTTTAAGTTCGCTTAAAGCAACCACAGGAAACGCTCGGTTAAGCAGTCACGACCTCCAATGGTCAACTGCGAGATGTCATTTACAAAAACGAAAACGAAACGGTGTACGGCAGTTCTGCTAGGAACGCGATACAGGAACACCAGTGAGCTACAGCGAACTACAAGTGATTTAGGTGATTCTGCTTAAAGTTTCTGATTACTGTATTTGTGATTATTTGAATATAGTGTGTTGTGCTGGTGTAAACTGGCATAAATGTATTTATCCCGAAGCCCAGCTCGTAACAGTAGCACAGATTAAAGATATTCTACATATAACTGGTGAATGAATGTACATAAAATAAAAACTCATTTACGTAAGTTACGGCCGATTTTTCAATCGACAAATAACTTTTCTAATATATAAATGTGGTGGTTTGGTAGCTTTTCGTGTAGAAAATATGTCAAACCACCGTATCTATTCTTCAGATAAAACTATTATCGACAGTTGAAAAATCGGCACAACATAATAAATTATATTGTTTTAGTCAGGTATCAAAACTATTTAATCGTACTATACTCAGTGATACCACACCTGGATTTTTTGAATTTGCCGCGCGTTTAGAGGATCAACTTTCGTGTGCCAGACTCTATATGCTTAGATCTTTAAAACTGCGCAACGGATTTTGATGCGGTTTTTTAATAGATAGAGTGATTCAAGAGGAAGGTTTATATGTATAATATAGTAGATAATATAGTAGAGAAACACTGATAATTTTAGAGGTTTCTAATGTGATGTCGTAAATAAACACATTTTTTTGCGCTTACATTGTAAACGCTGGCTGAACCATTAGCGATAGATCAAAATAATGTACCACAGTATTGTACACCTTAAAAAGCTCTACAAAAAAGTCCACGATGGTAGATGTCTATCTCTTAGGGATAACCCACAATAACCATTTTTTATCCTATACTTTTTACGAGAAATAATGGCTCTAAAATTATCAGTGTTTCTCTACTATATTATGCATGTATTATACATATAAACCTTCCTCTTGAATCACTCTTATCTATAAAAAAAACCGCATCAAATTCCGTAGCGTAGTTTTCAAGATCTAAGCATGCATAGAGACAGACAGACAGCGGGAAGCGACTTTGTTTTATTCAATCAGCATTGCACCCGTGCGAAGCCGGGGCGGGTCGCTAGTTTAATACATAAATTGGGGCCTAGGCATAACTTTCAGTAACTAAACTATGCGTAGATCGATATCGTTAAACTCAACTCAAAATACATTTGCATGGTGCCGAACCATTTTACGCTATAAAGAAAATGGTATTAGTAATTGAGTAGAGTTTCTGACCCCCAAGATACAGGCAAATGCCTGGTTTGGGGGTCACCGTCCAATCTCAAAATGTTTGTACAGACGCCAGCACATCAAGCTACTACAATCTGTCAAAGAAGATCAGAAGATCCGCCAAAATTGCCCCAGGCCCGGCGCAAAAGAAATGTATCTCAGATTTCAGAGTAATAATAGTACAAAAATTCTAAAGTATCGTTATGGCGTGAATTTATTCTGCAGCGAATCAGGCCATTGTTCGATTGACTGCGACCTAACGACTTCATCGTTTACTATGTCGATTTGTTCAGAGTGTCTATACACCTGTCTCATATACGCCAGTTCTTTCCGTGTGTTCGCTGCAGTATGATCGTGAGATTTTCAGATGGTACGTGCCTATGGCAAATTTTATGAGTTCCTCATACGTCAGTTCCGGAAAATCTGATACAGGAAAATCTCTGCGTCCAGCCAGATTTTCCGGAAAAGCTCTGGAAAATCTGGCTGGATTAGTACAAAAAATCCACAAGTATCAGATTAAGAAAATAACTGACACCTATTTATTATTTAACACTGCGGTTTCTGGAATTAATGCAATTAAACAACATTACTGTTCTTGTTATCATGGTAAAAGAACACTTGGAAGTTGCGCTATGTAGTTGTGTTATGTATTATCTGGGTTGGGCTAGAAACAATGAACATAATCTGGACCACCCAGCTATAGGTTTAGATTATGTTTTAATAGATTTGGATGACTGAAGAACTTGACTAAGACTACTCTTGTAACAAAGTACAAACGAAACTTAATAAAATATACATATATCTACATGAAATGCCATTGTTTTATTGTAATCTATATACGTCTATCTATACCTACAGGGTTTAAAACGAAAAACCCATATGTCCGCACACAGAAGATGCAGTTTTTCCTTAAAAGTGTAATTTTTACATCTAGCGCTTAAGAAACTTCACCGGGCAAAAAATTGTATGTCAGCCACCGAATTTGGCGATCGCGATACTTTACAATATTTCTACTATAATGACTCTGAAATCTGAGATAGATTTCTTTTGCGCCGGGCCTGGGGTTTTTTTGTATGGGATTTGGCGGATCTCCTTTCTTTAATAGATTTTCTTTTAGAGTTGGTTGGGAAAAGTGACAGTTTCGGGTAGCTTGATGTGCCGGCGTAACAAGGTATAATACAGTTAATAAAACGTTGGTAAAAAAAGAAAATACATTTTGAAATTTAGATTATTTTGATGAAACTTTGAAAAAAAAAGAATGTTTTAATTTGAGTGATATGCAGACGGACTTCAAGAAAATCATAATCAAAACATTCTTTGACTTGCTCCTTTTCACACGCTCCAGCAGCCAGATAGTCGACGTCGTCGAGACCTCAACGAAAACCCGAATGATTGTGCCCGGTACGATTAAAAACCTATACAACGTGTAACGTTAAATGCGCAAAACCTGAAAATAGTTTGATCAGAATAACGAGCAGAATTAATTGAACCACTTTTTAATATACGTCACATTTTTCAAAAAAATTTCATCAAAAACGTTGCCGTGTCTATTTATTAATAGTTCAAGCAAGCCAATGTCAGCGCGGCGCAGCGGCCCGGTGACTCCTCCCTCGTTAAAGCGTCGTCGCAGACGCAAGAAACGATCAGAATGGCCAGTAAAACTAAAACAGCACATAAAACCTTTACAATTTTTTTAATGACTCATTTTGTCTCTGAAATAGGTCAATTAAATTAAAAATCAGTTGGGGTGTCTGAGGTTTTGCGCATTTAACGTTACACGTTGTATATCTATCAGCCGTAAGTGCCGTAACGTGCATTTTGGGAGTAGTAAGTAGACAGGGTAGGTAATTAGGTATATATCATTTCATACGTTCCAGCTGCTGGGTCTGAGTACTGCTGGGTCTGAGTACTGCTGGGTCTGAGTACTGCTGGGTCTGAGTACTGCTGGGTCTGAGTACTGCTGGGTCTGAGTACTGCTGGGTCTGAGTACTGCTGGGTCTGAGTACTGCTGGGTCTGAGTACTGCTGGGTCTGAGTACTGCTGGGTCTGAGTACTGCTGGGTCTGAGTACTGCTGGGTCTGAGTACTGCTGGGTCCGAGTACTGCTGGGTCCGAGTACTGCTGGGTCCGAGTACTGCTGGGTCCGAGTACTGCTGGGTCCGAGTACTGCTGGGTCCGAGTACTGCTGGGTCTGAGTACTGCTGGGTCTGAGTACTGCTGGGTCTGAGTACTGCTGGGTCCGAGTACTGCTGGGTCCGAGTACTGCTGGGTCTGAGTACTGCTGGGTCTGAGTACTGCTGGGTCAGGTACAACAAACAACAAACTATCTAATAAAGTCTCATTACCAGCCGGTCGATTCTGTAAACATCTCACCGTGAAATCATAAGTGAAGTGAGCACTTAATAGTGTTAATCCCTAGCGAATGACAGCTCCACGCTCACTTCACCCAAGCTTTCACGGTGAGATGGTTACAGAATCGCACGGCTAACCAAAAACGCTTCCTAATTTTATATTTCTTCTCTTTAAATAATAACATCATTATTTGTTTATTACCAGCACTCTCCCTCTATCCATGAGACGTAATTACCCCCTTGTATACCTACTTACATTGGTGTGTGGGGTACGTACCAAATTACCTACTTTATACGCAGCTATACATGCCTATACAAATATTAATATACTTACCCCTAATAGGGCGTTGTCTGAATTATTTTCAGGAATGCGGAAGGGAAGCCAACGCAGACGAGATTGTCTAGAGGGCGAACAAAAGCAATAAAAGCACAGTATTATGTGCACGAAGCCTGCTAATACTCGTGCGTATTCAGCGAGCTTGTTACTGTTACATCAGTCTTTATTTACGTGTGGCAGACAAGCCGTCACGTGACGCAGAGGCAGGCGGTGCAAGGCTTGGAGGTCGCGGACGCACACCACACACGACAGTATCGATTGATTGTAGCTGAAGTAAGTAGTTACCGTATATCGTTTACAGACAATTTCTTTCTTCGTTCGTTTCGTTTACAGAAAATAGGTTGTTTTTAAGTTTACTACTACTACCATTATCTAGGTTCACCAATGACATAGAAACTAGGTATGTGTAGTGTAGTGACCGTACCGTAGAAATATAAAAAAAAACACGGTCCAGAGCGAGTAGGACTTGCACACCGAGGTTTCCGTACCGTCATGTATTAAATTTTCATCGGCAAGGCCTATTTTCTTCAAAGAATTTTAGCATTGCGGTGTAGAATAAGGCAGTTTTAGGTCAGCGTCATCTCTTGGCCGATAACGGGACTAATGTAATTTTTGTTGATGATTTCTGAAAAAGTGTGCTACTCAGAGACATCGTTTTATTTTTCCTGTAATCTTTACATATAAACTTCTAGCATAATATGGAATAATTTCAGATTTTTCTCTATGCAAACTTTGAAGATAAGGGGGTAAACGGTATTTTTTTTTACATTTTTCATCAACATCTCACCATAAGGGTTCCTTTTTACCATTTTGGTACGGAACCCTAACAACAACTTCTTTCTTATATCTATGGGCCGTACCTACGTTTTTTTCTACTAGGGAAATGTGCGTTTTGTGTCAGTCATGTCATGAGTCGCGGGTTCGATACCCGTTCGAACTAGGTAACATAATTTAGTACTTTATTGTTTTAAAATTTTAAATCAACGAAACTACTTTAGCTTTATTGAGTTTACGTGACTAACTACACGGGATTTGATCAACCTCATAACATTTGATCAGTAACCTGAAGAAGAATGGGGTACCTATAATATCCTCCAGGTGTTATGAGAATTAAAAACACCGGTGATTTAATTACAGTGGACTGTATTTCAGAAGATTTTACTTTTGAAGAAAAACAAACGGTTAACAATCTGATTTTAACGGCGAGAAAGAAATATGAAATCGCTCAGTAGCGTGAACGATGACGCAGTGTGGTGCCGGCCGATGCGCGCCCGCACGTCCAGCGCCCCCCCTCCGCGACCGCAGCTACCGCCCGCGGTAGCCCGGCGCGGCGTGATATTCTCGACAAACCTCATAACATTTGATCACTGGTAACCTCATAACGTTTCTTTGTAAAAGTGATATCAATAAAGTTAAAAATATTTTCGCTGTAAACTTAAATAAATACTGGCCTGGTCTTGCGGTTGCAAGCGCCACTGCTGAGCGGGGGGTCCTGGTCCTGAGGTCGCTTCCCGGGTCGGACAGCGTGTTATTGGGTTTTCCATTAGTAATTTCTTAGTAACAGCACGGAGTTTGGAAGTTGGCGGCTTGGCGGGAATACCCTATGCCTCGGAAAGCACGTAAAGTCGTCGGTCCTGCGCCTGATCTCTCCCCGGTCGTGTCGGATTGCCGTCCCATCGGACTATGAGAGTAAAGGAACAGAGAGTGCACCTGTGTGCACTATAATACGAGTATCGCCTGCGTAAAGAAACGCAGGAGATATTATAGTGCACAAATGTGTAAAAAAAAGAACTCTGAAGTGACATAAACTTCAGTTGGCTCAGTCCGACAGAGAGCGGAAGCGTTTCATCTTAATTTAGTCCGATTTTATTATATTATAAAAACATTTTGTAACTACCACATCCGAGTGCTGTATCATCTGCTAATTGGTTGGCTGGAATCCAAAGCCATTAAAAACTTGTAGTGGTGTATAAATCCCAGGTTCTCGTGTCCCGGACCCCGCATTGCAGACTCGTCACTGCCACTCTGATTTCGGTGCAATGCAGGCAACAGTACCATGCATCGCATGATTGTTTTCGTATTGAATCCAAAATTCTTACTTTCAAAAACTACTGAACGGATTTTCATACGGTTTTCACCAATGGACGGAGTGATTCATGAGGAAGATTTCGGTCTGTAACTCATAAAGGTTTCGTGTAAATTGACATGTAGATGATTGTTGAAGATGTCGGAAAAAATCATGCCGACTGGGAGCTTTACTGGCGTTTGCTGCGTAAACTAATAGAGTATGAAAAAAATGTAACACGAAATGATTCCTCTCGGGTACTTTAAATCCCGGTACATAGCGGTAGTACGTTCCTGTGGGACTTTTTCCAACAACCACGCGGGCAAATGTCAGTTTTTCATAAAATTAGAGGTCGCTCCAGTACCAGTGTCTGTGGCAGTTTTTACAAACCCTCAACCTACATTCAGTTTCTAAAGATGATAGAAGTTTCTTTCTGAATAGCATTCAGTGCTAGCCAAGGGCGGATCCAGCTTTGGCGCCAGGAGGGGGTCACATAGTCGTGGTCAAATCAAGAACTTATAATTTAATTTTGATAACAATAAATACAAGTAAAAAGTAGGTATTTTATTAATGTATTTATTATTATAAGTACTTAAAAATATTTAATGTGGCGCAGTAAAATTCAAATTTTCGATGCGTTCGTTCCCAAACGTTTGCCATCATACAAAGTTATTATATTATATTAAACTAGCTGTGCCCGCGACTTGTTCGCGCAAGGATTTCGTTTCTAATTGACGTATATCGTCAATTATTTCTCTTTCAAAAAATTGTCACGATCCTGACTTATCTGTTGATAATATTCTCCTCCATATTCTAGACGTCTTTCATATTCTTCTTCGCGTGCCACTGCCCTATTTCTATTTTAGCACGCCGGTTTCAATCCTGCGTTAGTCTTTATTCACGCTGCGTGAAAGTCTCTGACTCCAGAGACATAGCATGACGTTCACTTTCGGCTGTGAGACGTTCTTCTCGCAGAGCAAATGTCTGAGACTCGCGAGACATAGCGTGGTGCTCACGGTCGGCTGTGAGACGTTCTTCACGTTGAGTAAATGTCTCAGACTCACGAGACATAGCGTGGCGCTCACGGTCGGCTGTGAGACGTTCTTCACGTTGAGTAAATGTCTCAGACTCACGAGACATAGCGTGGCGCTCACGGTCGGCTGTGAGACGTTCTTCACGTTGAGTAAATGTCTCAGAATCGCGAGACATAGCGTGGTGCTCACGGTCGGCTGTGAGACGTTCTTCACGTTGAGTAAATGTTTCAGGCTCGCGAGACATAGTGTGGTGCTCACGTTCGGCTGTGAGACGTTCTTCACGTTGAGTAAATGTCTCAGACTCACGAGACATAGCGTGGCGCTCACGGTCGGCTGGGAGACGTTCTTCTCGCTGAGTAAATGTCTCAGACTCGCGAGACAGCATGGTGCTCCGGTCAGCTGTGAGACGTTCTTCACGTTGAGTAAATGTCTCAGACTCGCGAGACATAGCGTGGTGCTCACGGTCGGCTGTGAGACGTTCTTCTCGCTGAGTAAATGTCTCAGACTCGCAACACATAGCGTGGTGGTCACGGTCGGCTGTGAGACGTTCTTCACGTTGAGTAAATGTTTCAGACTCACGAGACATAGCGTGGTACTCACGGTCGGCTGTGAGACTTTCTTCACGTTGAGTAAATGTCTCAGACTCACGAGACATAGCGTGGCGCTCACGGTCGGCTGGGAGACGTTCTTCTCGCTGAGTAAATGTCTCAGACTCGCGAGACAGCATGGTGCTCCGGTCGGCTGTGAGACGTTCTTCACGTTGAGTAAATGTCTCAGACTCGCGAGACATAGCGTGGTGCTCACGGTCGGCTGTGAGACGTTCTTCACGTTGAGTAAATGTCTCAGGCTCGCGAGACATAGTGTGGTGCTCACGTTCGGCTGTGAGACGTTCTTCACGTTGAGTAAATGTCTCAGACTCACGAGACATAGCGTGGCGCTCACGGTCGGCTGGGAGACGTTCTTCTCGCTGAGTAAATGTCTCAGACTCACGAGACAGCATGGTGCTCCCGTCGGCTGTGAGACGTTCTTCACGTTGAGTAAATGTCTCAGACTCGCGAGACATAGCGTGGTGCTCACGGTCGGCTGTGAGACGTTCTTCTCGCTGAGTAAATGTCTCAGACTCGCAACACATAGTGTGGTGGTCACGGTCGGCTGTGAGACGTTCTTCACGTTGAGTAAATGTTTCAGACTCACGAGACATAGCGTGGTACTCACGGTCGGCTGTGAGACTTTCTTCACGTTGAGTAAATGTCTCAGACTCACGAGACATAGCGTGGCGCTCACGGTCGGCTGGGAGACGTTCTTCTCGCTGAGTAAATGTCTCAGACTCGCGAGACAGCATGGTGCTCCGGTCGGCTGTGAGACGTTCTTCACGTTGAGTAAATGTCTCAGACTCGCGAGACATAGCGTGGTGCTCACGGTCGGCTGTGAGACGTTCTTCTCGCTGAGTAAATGTCTCAGACTCGCAACACATAGCGTGGTGGTCACGGTCGGCTGTGAGACGTTCTTCACGTTGAGTAAATGTTTCAGACTCACGAGACATAGCGTGGTACTCACGGTCGGCTGTGAGACTTTCTTCACGTTGAGTAAATGTCTCAGACTCGCAAGACATAGCGTGACGCTCACTCTCGGCTGTGAGACTTTCTTCACGTTGAGTAAATGTCTCAGACTCTCGGTACATAGCGTGCCGCTCCCGATTTGCTGTGAGACGTTCTTCACGTTGATTTACCGTTTATGAGGCACGAAAACCAGCAATTCGATCTCTATCCTCAGCTAATCTTTCTTCTCTTTGCGTAGCCTTTTCCAAGGAGAAAGATTCAGCATATTGTTCTCGTCTTGCAGCTAAGCGGGCCTCATATTCTTCTTCATTTTCTTGAGATATAACTTGCCTCATACGCTTAGATCCTCTTGAATACTGAGAAAGACTATTTTTTTCTTCTAGGCATTATGAATCTTTTCACAAAAAGTAAATTTAATATTCTTTGGTGGCTGCCAAATCAAATGTATACATAGACTTCCCAATAACATAACCCCGAAGGCATCCATATTATAATAATTATGGGAGTTATAGCCAGTATTTAACTATTACCGCCTTCACCGCGTGGAGGTACCTACTCCCAGCTTATGTTACGAGTATTAATGTTTTTTATTGGAAGACCTATCTAATGATTGTCAACACCATGAGAAGAATAATAAAAAAATAATAATCCCCACATAACAAATAGGGGGGTAATTAAAATCAATTGTCTTTCGTCATCCGAAAGTGCTCATGGTCCTGAACAACTATTCCTACGGCTTTATATTCGTGTCTCTTAAGGTTTAGTTGGACTGCTAGGGTTCCACAGCAGTTGTTCCATATTTTCAATTTTTATACGTCAATAGAAAATGCCCATCACGTTAAATATCTTTTTCTAAGATGTTTTAATCATAGCTCTTATGGTTTAGCTGGGCTGCTAAGGTTCCATATCAGATATTCAGATCTTCAAAATAATTTATAGCCTATATGTTGCCAAGGACGAATATACAACGTGTAACGTTAAATGCGCAAAACCTCTTAAGGGGTCATTGTACTCATCATTATGAACAACTTTTACTATGGGACCAAACCGGAAATCGCGAAAAAAAAATCAGCTGTTCCCTACATTTTGACGAGTTATGCGAACATAAATGTAGGGAACAGCTGATTTTTTTTTTCGCGATTTCAGGTTTGGTCCCATAGTAAAAGTTGTTCATAATGATGAGTACAATGACCCCTTAAGAGGTTTTGCGCATTTAACGTTACATGTTGTATATACAACAAAAAAGTTTCATCAAAATCCGTCCAGTAGTTTTTGTGTGAATGGCGAACAACAGACAGACATACAGACAAAAATTTCAAAAATCATATTTTTGGCTTCTGTTACTTGTATTAAGACCCCTAGAAGTATTTTTTTATATTTACATTCAATGTAACAGACTTAACACCCTTTACACTTTTATTATATGTCATAGATTAATTAAATATTGAAGGTAAGGTATGTACACATAAAATCTGTATGGTGACAAAATATATAAATAAAATCATTATGTTCAATTAGTGGTCCACCTAAGTCCTGAAACCAGCTCAGGGGGGGGTCATGACCCCCATGACCCCCCCCCTGGATCCGCCCTTGGTGCTAGCGCACAAACAGCCGTGTTTGCGTTTATCCTCGTTAGCTGGTGCGGCGCGCTCCAGTTCTCAATAACAGGCAGTTCGTGCCTCCGGGCTCCAGCCTCACTCACTTGACCGACTTCCTTCGCCGCCGCTTTAGCTGAAACACGATATTTTCTCCTGAGAGGTCTTTGAAAATAAGCTTTTGTGGGAAAACTAATTTGTTGGACTTAATAGTGATACCAGCAGGTCGATTCTGTAAAAATCTCACCGTGAAATCATAAGTGAAGTGAGCACTTAATAGTGTTAATCCCTAGCGAATGACAGCTCACTTCACGCTCACTTCGGCCAAGCTTTCACGGTGAGATGGTTACAGAATCGCACGGCTTTTACGAGTAGAGTTTTCCTGAAAAGTTCGAAGGTTTGGGTTGTTACCATTTATTAGAGCAAATTCATCGTTTTATCACGATGGCTGCATAGCCAGTTGCATACTACTCGTAGCATAGCAATCATTGATGATTTGAAAACGCAGGATCGTGTTACTTACTTTTATTTTATAACACTGAAGATTGCAAGTCAACAATTTCATTCAATCAGACGGTGTTGAACATTCCATTATCTTCAAACAATCCCTTACTATCGGCATCCCATGCCACCGATGTATTATATGGTGCGTCTGATAGGATACCATACTACCTTCAAGTATCCAATGTGCTAACTTCTAGTCTAGTCAGAACTGCGTAGTAATCTAATATTGCGCATTATCTCAGGTAGATCTGGCTGTAGGTGTGAGCACGTGTTATGGTCATTATTAGTTATAATTGTTACTATCGTGTCAATAGGTGCAGTTCCTGCTGCGAGTACCAGGAGACCAGCACCGCGCGGGGGAGGCGTGGGCGCCTGTTTACTACAGAACCTCGCTAATCGCCTTACTGATACGCATGAATATGAATGGTGGAAATATTGCTTAGAAACTATGAAATACTAGTATATCAAGGAGCAATTCATCATATTTCTCGATCATTAAATACTTACATATTAAAAGTTCTGATACCCACACGGGATTTGTCTATTTATTACCTGTCGAAGCTGTAGGTATTTGATTACATTAACATTATGTACCGAGGTAACTCTGAAATCTACAATTTATTGAATGTTTGAAATATTCTACATCTACACCAAGAAGTGTCAGCAACTTTGTGACATCATTCATCAATTAGAACTTACGTGTTACCGTATTAAAAAATGAACAGCGTGCAGTAAAAAAATCAGCCCGCACCCTAATGCATTAGCTGGCCAGCCGCCTTATAATGGACATAAGTCATATTATTATGTAGAACCGACCGTGGACACCTCAGCCTCACCCTCAACACTAACGGGGTTTGTTGAGCCATGAAATAGTAACGTGCAGAAGGCCCAAGATACACAAGTATCTTCAAAATAAAAAAATGTTTTATTGAAATGAGCTGAGAATCAGCACTTGTTGAACGTCCAAAACTCCATAAGTCTCTTCTTCAAAAATTTACATCCCTTTACCATTTCCTAGTGTCTTCTTTAAAAGAGTTCAACTCACAATGAAGAAGTTAAAAACAGTGTTGCTGTTGAATCAAACGGAAAGCCACTGTAGAATCTATTAGACACGTAACAAAACAGTGGATAACAATGTCAAAATCTATGTGTGTAACTATTAAATATTTTTGAAAATACTTAATTAGTTTGAAATATTCTTTTTAGAGAGGTTCGTTTGTCGGTTGTCTCTATACGGGTGCCAGAGCGGGCTGCAAGAGGGTGCACTTGGGGTGCTTGGACAGGAAACCTCCCCGTGTGCCCGTGGGCTGGACTTCCCTTATGGATGCGTCCGGGGAGAAGGCCAGTCTCCGGGACGGTGCACCCTGTGGTGCGGGCAATGAAACCCCATTGGGCACTGTATGCCTATTTGGCACCCACACATTCCATTGGGCACTGTACTCTTCTCCCCGAGGAGAAGAGGAAGGCGGGTAAGGCAGCAAGGGCAGGGCTGCCCTTGCTGCCTTACCCGCCTTCCTCTCTTTTCTTTTGGCTCCAAAAGAAAAGAGAGGCGGCAGCGGTGCAAGGAGCGAAGCGTCGCGGCTAGGCTCCGTGCCCCGAAGTCCGCAGCTGTAGTGATTACACTACAGCCAGAAGCTGAAAAGAACGGCATGTCCTACAGTGACGTGCTCGCCAAGGTGAGGGTGGCGGTGAACCTCGATGAGCTCGGCGTCGCCGATGGCATCCGGGTAAGGGTCACTGCGACTGGGGTCCGGATGCTGGAGGTCCCCGGTGCAGTCAGCGGCCCAACCGCTGACGCTCTGGCCGAAAGCCTTAGGGCTTCCCTAAATGCGGACGAGGCCCGAGTGTCCAGACCCGTCAAGTGCGCTGACATGCGCATCCTGGGTTTGGACGACTCTGCGACAGTGGAAGAGGTGGTGGCCGCCATCGTTAGGACGGGGGAGGGGGTGTTCTGCTGAGCAGGTGAGGGCAGGCACCATTCGTCCTGACTTCACGGGAATGCGAGCCTTACGGTGAGCTGCCACGTGTCGGCGGGCCGGAAAATAGACGGGCCTCCAGCCCCAGCTCGTGGAGGACGTAGTGAGCGCTCTGTTCCCTTTGTGAGGGGAAAAAACTTCCCCGCCCATGGCTCAGCCTCCTGCGGTACCCGACAACGCTGCTCCGGAGGTGACCGAGGTAGAGCGTAACACACTATCAGTAGCAATGGGTTTCATTTTGACAGTTCAAGAACATTCATTGCGTTATTTACGTTGTTGAGCAGACACATTTTTCGAACATATTGAACAATGGATTAGCAATATGCTTCAAAACGATTCAAATTGAGAGAAATAGTGTGTTACGCAATTAGGGTGGTGGTCCTCATTAATAAAGCGGGGCGCCCTGTGGACCCTCCGTCCGCTTACTGGCCCATCGTGCTGCTCGAAGAGGTGGACAAGCTCTTTGAAAGAGTTATTGCAGACTGCCTCGTCGGGCGGCTGGTGCGGGCGGGGCCGGATCCGGCGGAGAGCCAGTTGTCGAGAGAATCCAGCAACTGGCACTCGAGGAGGCCCTGCACAAGTCCGGGGCCATGTGTTTTCATGGCCCTCGGAACGCGCCACCATCGGGTTCCCAAATAACAGTGAACCCCTTCCGGTTCACATCGGTGTCGAGTCAACGGTGAAGTACCTGCGACTCGTCCTCGACAGCCGGTGGCACTTCGTGGAGCATTTCCGACGTTTGGCTCCCAACTGGAACGGGCCGGGGCTGTCTTGAAGCGGCTCCTGCCTAATCTAGGGGGTCTCTAGGCAGGGGTCGTGCAGTCCATGGCCCTTTACGGGGCACCGGTGTGGGCGAGTTCCTTGAGGCGGTGACCAGCCCGCCGGTTGAACGCGTTCCAGAGGGTCATGGCCGTCCGGCTAGTCCGGGGATACCGCACGGACTCCGGAGAGGCGTGAGTGCGAAGAAGGAGGCGCAACGCGTGAGGGAGAGGCAATATTTGCGCCTTCACGCCCCTAGTCACCGTAGGAGACGTGCTGGGCGTCGGGAATCAAGAACCAACTCCCGGCCACCGTAGGCGCGGGCTTGCGGACGGCGAGGAATGGCCAGTTCGCCATCCGGTAAGGACCAGGCCCGGGTCGACGGCGCGTTGTGTTCTACGCGCGCCTCAAAGACATGTCAGCAGTAGCTGACGGGGTCCGCTAGGGCCGATGCCTGCCAGGGTCACGGGTTGTTCGAAAGAGTTACCGTGGCCCTTGGCACAGGCAACTGAAGAAACACGTGGGTTTTAGCTAGTAAACGTCTGACACAGCCTCCGCTCTGGGCAGGGCGGGAGGGCAGTGCGTTTTATGATAATTTCCCACTTGACTTAACTCTTAACTCCTTGTATGTATGGACAAACGATAATCTAAACATATCTACTACATCATAGGTGAAGTGCAACAATGATCGAGCCCGCTTTGTTGAGCTGAAGATGCACTCCTGAAGATAAACTTGCCGGCGCCCATGTCTCTACGAGTATGTAAGTGCTGGATGGGTCCAAAAACGTCTGAACGGATTTGGATGAAGATAGTTTATAACCTGCAGGGTAACACACTATCAGAAGTAATGGGTTTCATTTTGACAGTTCAACAACATTCATTGCGTTATTTGCGTTGTTAAGCAGGGACACATTTTTCGAACATATGGAGCAATGGATCAGAAATATGCTTCAAAATTATTCAAATTGAGAGCAATATAGTGTGTTACGCAATTAGGGTGCCGGTTTAACACATTGGGTACGTGTACTTTTAATCCCAGTAGTACGTTCAATCAATCAATCAACTCAGCCTATCGCAGTCCACTGCTGGACATAGGCCTCTCCCAGACTGCGCCACAACACCCTGTCCTTCGCCTTCCGCATCCAGTCTACCCCAGCCACCTTCTTTAGGTCGTCCGTCCATCTAGCTGGGGGGCGTCCCACACTACGCTTGCCGATACGCGGTTGCCACTCCAGGACTCGTCTGCTCCACCGGCCATCGGTCCTTCGACAGACATGGCCAGTTCACTGCCACTACAGTTTGCTTACTCTGCAAGCTATTTCGTAGTACGTTCCTTACTTAATAATACAAATCATGCAAAGTATCAAGTAAGTAATGTAAGTATAGTCCGTTATCCCCAGTTAACATTTTGCATAGTATTTTGTAGCGTGGTTGATTGGTACCGCGGCGCACCCTGTGCCTGTAGGCTACTAGCCGCACCTGTTGCCGGAGCGCGGCGTGGGGTTCATTCCCTTAATTAACACGTGTCATACTATTTACATACATTCATACATGATACATGAATGTACCTATAGTCTATACATATTATAAAGTTCGTGTGTATCCATAACGTAGCAAGTTTCATACAGGTTGCTCATTGCTGAAAGGGTGGGTCATTGTGAATGAAAATTTGAAAGGGGAATTTAATCTGCGCAGAGCTGTTCTGTGCCCCGCCGAGCTTTTAATACACATGAATATGAAAGTTATGAAATACAGGAACATGAAAAACATTAAAATTAAAATTAGAGGTATACTTGGTAATAAAAAGGACTTTGTAGACGAAGTAGGTACCTTGGGATTTTCATGAGTTCAAGTTTACAAACATGTACATATGTACAAGGCGATCTAGATCAGCACGCAGGCGGCACTTTATCATGTCGCGAAACACAACAAAACAAGGGTGTCGTCGGCTCCGCGAGGCTCACAGAACAAGTTCATAAAGATTGCAGCGAAATATAGGTGATTTGACGCGACGTGCCGGCGGCCCCTTTGTGCGGCGCTTCGCCCTGCAATCTCGGGCTCCGCCGCTCCGCCCCGCCGACAGCTAGTATGCAGATGCGTTGATAAAAGCAAGGAATATTTATTCATTAAAGCTTGCTGGGGTGATATAATGCGAGTAATGTGAAGTTGACTGCCACGGTACGAAAGGCCAAAAATTTCTTTAATATTTATAGGTACAATTATGGAGAGTATAAGGAAGTATTGTTCAAGAAACAGTGGTCGTCATTGTGTTTTAACATCATGTGCTTTGCATCATATTTTATTTTGTGGCTGGTGTTTCCTATTCATTGATAGGAAAACTTTGTTTTATTATGTTATTTCTGACGCATATTTTGTGAGACGCTTTTCACCCGGCACAAGCGTGAAGTCACCTTTACTAGCAGGTAATAGGAAAGTAGTCAACTTTCGGCCAAAATACACCAAAAGTTCCTCAGGTAGGTATCGGAGTTCTTGCTAAACATACAGCTCGCTTTCACTTGAGCCTTTACTTTTAATTTTAACTAGCCTCCAGCCTACCAAGCTCTGTAGCATATTACTGTGTTATTTAGTTTACTAATCCGCCTTTACTTTTAGTTTTAACTAGCCTCCAGCCTACCAAGCTCTGTAGCATATTACTGTGTTATTTAGTTTACTAATCCGCCTTTCCTCATATCATGCATCCTGTTACTCGCATGGTTACTGAAATGCCAAATTAAACTTTAGATGTTAACTAAATTGAATTGTAGGATGATTGTTGATTGTAAGTGACACTTAACACAGTGCTGTTTGGTGGTGTGCTTATTGAAAATAAATAATTTTTCAGCCGTTAGGAATCCCACAGCTGCTAGCTGGGATACAGGCCTCCTCTCTGTGGGAGGGAGGGGAGAGATACTATTATAATAATAGTAATAATAAATAATTTATTTCAGATTCATCCTACGTATTGTTTACATAAAATTGCGAGCTTACAAACTAGTGTTATTAATAATTCATAATTGATTGACATATAATAATAATGTAATTAAATAATATATAATGATACTAACAATTTTATTTTATCCTATTTAATTAAACAGTAAGTGGCAGGTCGGAATTATGACTATAGGCGAATTAGTAACATTTCCGCCCTTACCATAAAGGATCTGAGCACGTGACCATCAAAGACAGTTTTTTATGTCCAATAGTAAGTCGCAACACACAACAATTTCTCGTCTGTTCTCGGCTTCCGCTCCCACGGTGTCGGCGCGCGCGCAGCTTGCTACAATGCAGTGTCAGGATCAAGATCTCCACGTAACGCCATTGTGTTAGCTCTTCAAGTGTTTACAGTTTCGAGAAAAAAGCAGAGTAATTATTATTTTGTCACGTTGACAGACTCGTGAAGGTCGAAAGTGTCGTCCGGAGTTCCCGACTCTCAAACTCGAACTCAAGCCTAATTGCAAAAAATCAATTAGGCTTGAGGACTTTGGATTGAGGATTTTGAGTAGGTAAGTAAATAAAATAAATGGTCTAAGTATACGTAGGTAAGTATTCCTGCATCTATTTTATTTGCGTGCTTTCCGTGGATTCCTCTACAATTTAATGACCACTATGGTCAGCTGAATCTCCGAGTTCCATGTTTCCAACAAGAAGTTACCTACGTCCTAACTCACCGACATCATCACTCAGCCGAGGACGTCCACTATTGGACATAGGACATAGGCCTCCCGCAAGAATCGCTCGCTCAGGAAGTCAGCAGTCTATTGCTGGCTCATAACAAATAGTTAAATGACTAAAAATGCGCGCAGACGGATTTATAGACCTTGCATCGGTAAAGGCAAGACCACACGATAGCCAGTCCATAGATTATACACTTTATAGTGCCGCTACGGCTGAGTGGCCGAGAAGGACGAAGGGATCGCGAGGGTATGGCACTACGCTACGCGGGGTAATACGCCGTGTGGCCATGCCCGGCGCGTATCCGGCGTATCGGGAGATCCACGAAGCGCGAATGCCGGACGTCGGCGACTGACCGATCACGGCGACCAAGCCGACCAAACAAACCAATCCGCTGATCGCATATTGCACGTGGCCGCCGAGGAGTGCGCACGTTTGTTTGTCAGGCGCATGCGCGACTGTGACGCTCGACATCGGAATATTTCACGCGGACTTTAGAAAAGTTACATATTTTGAAGGAATGAACTAATTAGTGAGTGATAGTAACGTGTTGCATTGTTGTGGAACTGCAGTTATGTGCTGAGTGCCCGGGGAGTCGGGGACACTTGCGTTTCGGTAAGTTTGTTTATACTTCTTGAGGGTAGGTTTCAGAGTTATTTTGTCAACAGTAGTTTTCTTTCATGTTTGGAATTGTACGCTATTTGGAATTGATTAAATTGATGGGGATTATTATTTTGTTTTTCTGGATTACGTTTAATATTATTAATAAAGTTATCAAGTAGCAGTATCTACTTATTACTCGATAACCAACTCACCACTTAAATGCGTATAATTAAATACCATTGATCCTTTTTTAGGGTTCCATAGTCAACAAGGAACCCTTATAGTTTCGCCATGTCCGTCTGTCCGTCCGTCCGAAGCTTAGCTCGGAGACTTATTACTAGAAAGCTGCCATTTGGCACGGATACGCAATATTAATCACGCCGACAAATTGGTAAAATAAAATCTTAAAAAAATATTTTTTTGGGTTACCTCCTCTTCACGTAAAGTGGGTATGTTTTTTTTCTCGTCTACCCCACGGCGTGGGGTGTCGTTGGATAGGTATTTTAAAAATATTGCCGCTAAAAAAATTTTCGGCTCAGGGATCCGAATTTTTGTTAGAGTCAAGTGCGTAACACTCAGGTACCTATTCAATTTTTTTTTTGCACAAAAAATAAATCTTTATTAAGTACCTATTTACAAAATTTGAAAAAGCTAGCAGTCTTAAAATAATAATCATACGTACAAGTATATATAAAAATGAGGGCAAATAATGAAAGGGCATCAAAAAATTCGTCCGCATCGCTGTCAATAGGAAACGTGCCGAAAAATCTGGCAGCGTTACCAGGGTATTCCACTTCCTCATTTTCATTATGAATTTGAATTTTATTAAAATATACACGTATTTAATTTGAACATAATGAGATGCGATTAATATTAAAATTAGGGTGATGTTCCGTCGAGAGCTAATACATTATTAATGTGGAGAAGAAGAATTTATTATTGTAAGTAATTCATGTGTTATTATGATAATTAACCGATCATTATGTCACGTCGGGTGACGCCGGCGCCTCTCCACGTTATCTAGGAAGATACCTTGCTAATGAGAGATAAGCGATAAGACGCGCTATCAGGCTTTGTTGCTTTCATTAATAAAAGTTCATAACAATATCTAGAATGTGCCGTAAGAACATCGAACAAATTATATGCGTGCAAAGGTCCGTTTCCACTTGCCTTTTGAGCCTGAGTCGGAATGACTTTATAATTTCAAGTGATACAGTAGTGAATTAAATTAATAGGTACGGATTCTTTATTCATACTGTAAACTATTCGACAAAATATGCAGTGGAAACTGCTTGTAAAGTTTTTACTTGGAAGGCAAACGTTTCGCAAGGCCTGCGTAAATACCACGCGATTTAACTGAAATTAGAGCCACTTGAAGCTATTCTGACAATTGAAATTAACAAACTGAATGCAAGTAGGCACCTACCTAACTAATTGACAGACTGTTATTGAGGCGGATATTAAGTAAAAAGGACCACAAAACCATTTATTTAAGTAGGCACAAGGCTTCAAATTGTGTTTTCGAGAACGACCGCTGTCAGCCTAACCCATACGAAAATGGGCTTACCCGCCGCCGCCGTCATCAATGTTTGAATTACACTACACAACATTATTACTTGTTAATTAAGTGTTATAGTTAATATTAGTCAGCTATGTAAGGATGGCACAAGGGGATGAACTTCCGATGGCGAAGCCTTGATGTTCCACGTTGCCGCTGAACGCACCATTTAGCGGTCCCAACGTTCTGCAATGTTTGACTAATAAGAAACCCGCAGCACTTATTGACTATAACAGTACTTAGTTATTGATAAAGTTATTGCACAAACTAAGAAAGCGGATTATGTAAGAAATAAAGTCATTTCTAATTTAACACTTTTAAATTCAAGACAAGCATATTTCGTTAACAGGTAATTTTCACGCAATTTGCGGTTTGGCTGGAATCTGTCCATTACAACACTTTTGACTCGTCGCCGGAAACATAAATAAATTACAAATTTTTCGTTCTTTTCCAAAAAGTACATTGCAGTGCTTGTTACAGTCCAGCGTCTTCAAGCGAAGTGTGTGCTTGTTACAGTCCAGCGTCTTCAAGCGAAGTGTGTGCTTGTTACAGTCCAGCGTCTTCAAGCGAAGTGTGTGCTTGTTACAGTCCAGCGTCTCCAAGCGAAGTGTGTGCTTGTTACAGTCCAGCGTCTCCAAGCGAAGTGTGTGCTTATTACAGTCCAGCGTCTTCAAGCGAAGTGTGTGCTTGTTACAGTCCAGCGTCTCCAAGCGAAGTGTGTGCTTGTTACAGTCCAGCGTCTTCAAGTGAAGTGTGTGCTTGTTACAGTCCAGCGTCTCCAAGCGAAGTGTGTGCTTGTTACAGTCCAGCGTCTCCAAGCGAAGTGTGTGCTTGTTACAGTCCAGCGTCTTCAAGCGAAGTGTGTGCTTGTTACAGTCCAGCGTCTTCAAGCGAAGTGTGTGCTTGTTACAGTCCAGCGTCTCCAAGCGAAGTGTGTGCTTGTTACAGTCCAGCGTCTCCAAGCGAAGTGTGTGCTTGTTACAGTCCAGCGTCTCCAAGCGAAGTGTGTGCTTGTTACAGTCCAGCGTCTCCAAGCGAAGTATACCCCACTTGCGGAACACATTATCAATCACAATCTAAATCATTTTGAAGAATATCGCTAATCCATTGCTGTTCAAAAAGTTCAAAAATTTCATGTTCGAAAAATATGTCTGCTCAAAAACCTAAACAACAACGCAATGAATGTTGTTGAACTGTCAAATTGAAACCCATTGCTACTGATAGTGTGTTACGTAATTACCCCGCAGTTAGCTTTACGGTTCCTTTAAACTACAAATGCCGTCGATTTTGCCATAGCAGTGAACATGTCTGGTGTCCTCTCATCGTCACGTGCCAACTCGCCGAGCCATTAGGCCCACAAGCGTCTGCAAGCGCATTAATGTTGGCATACCGCTATGCAGTCTGCAGTCTGCAGTCTGCGTGCTAGCCGTCGCTACTGTGATGATGTATCGATATTAAACTTCGGCAATGTTGGCATTTTCAAATGTATGAAACATTAATTGTGATTAGTTTCACAAATTAATTACTTCAGCGCAAATTGCTTGTTAAAACTTTTATTTACGAGTATTAATATATTTTAAGATTTTTAAGAACCTAAGCCCATCTTTTGCATCGCCTATCTAAACAGAACACATTGTACTTACTTACTTTATACTTAAGAGCGTTACTCCAGAGCGGCGCGCTGAGCGGTGGCGTGAATCCGCGCCGATTATATAGCAATACTAAATAATTAATAGTAAAATAAACATATAAGTTATTAAAAAAATATTTGAACCATGTTTTAGAACATAAATGTCTTAATTTACTAGGTCTAAAAGAAAATATAAATATTTCAGATTTCATCCTAAACTAACACGTTTAATATCTCGAAAAGTGGCTACAATTGATACTTTTGAATATACTTTTCTTGAATGAAAACTTACAGTAATCGTATTTTTTTTTCAGCAATGCACTAATAAATGTTATTATTTTATATAAAGTAATATTGTTATAAGTTTGTCATATATGGTTTTACTAATATCTCGCATCTGCTTAGACCGTCGATCGCTAGTTTAAAAAAAGGCTTGCATAAAAATGGTTCTGATCAGAAAACTATACGAAAAATTGAAAATGTTTTTCAGCCATGCACTAGATTATAAAATTCCCAATAATATGACGTCAACATCTCATCTATAAATTAAACACATTATGGTTTGATTGTCCGTCGGAAATCATCAATTTTGAATCTACAACATGGCTCTAACGGATGAACCCTCTTAATGCTGCTAGTCTTCTGGGCACGTTTCCGGATGACAGCGATGCGGACGAGTACTTCGACGCCTAAATCCTTTTGTTTTTGTATTTATTTATTATTCATTAATTAATTCTAATCAATTTTGTACTTATTAGATACTTTTGATTATAAAACGATCATGTCACTCGCTAGGTATGTTAGAAATCGTGTAGTCAAGTCGTCAACACTTTCTTAATCTTTCTCAATTGACAATAATGACTGATATTTATTGTTTGCTTACTGCAGCGATTAGCAAATAATGTGATAATTACAAGTAATTAATAATGAGTGAGCGATGTGTAATATCTAAATCAGCTGTAATGACGACTTTAGAAGTTGACACGAACAGACAGCACTTTGTAGCGAGTCATCGCTTCGAGCAAGGTTTTTATTCTAACAAACTATAATTGCATAATTTTCGTAACTTCGGTCATTACTGGTAACGAGCAAGTTACAGGGAGTATTTTATTTTTAGATATTTTATGTTAACAAGTGTCCGCTTCCTTAGTATTGAGATGTTGGATGCGGTCATAAGAATGAGTAATTAATGGCGATAGTGTAATGCTTTGTTTTATTGTTCCCTTTTACGACCCAGTAGGATTTAACATTTACAGGGAAGAACCTAATTGTATTTTAGTCAACATTAAATGGGTTTATTTATAAACGATGCATTTAAGTTTTGTATGTCCGGAGGGATCCGTGGCTAAATAATAACAGCCGCACAGGTTGATCGATAAGGTTAAGTTACGCTTGCCGCGGTTGGTCCGTGGATGGGTGACCATCTTTACATGCTAAGACCCTTCCGTGCCTCGGAAAGCACGTTAACAGTCGTTACGGGTAGTCAGAAGCCCGAAAGTCTGACAACCAGTCTTACTAAGGGGTATATTACAGTAACTTGGTTGTGAGGTCAGATAGGCAGTCGCTCCATGTAAAGTACTGGTATTCAGCTGCATCCGGTTAGACTGGAAGCCGACCCCAACGTAGTGGGAAAAGGCTGGCATATGATTAAAGTTAAGTGACGCTTACACGAGCACAGGGTGTGGTGGAGCAGTCGCTAAACACTACTTACCTATTTTTAAACAACGCTTATGAATATCTAAAGGGGGTGACCCTTTAGATATTCCCAAACGAATACAATCTCGTACCTACCATTCTCAAGTACTTCAACTTCTGTGGTATTAAAATAGAAAGAAAAAATAGCAATTCTAAGTGCTGTTAATTAGCATTGCCGTACCTAATTCTTCAACATGTCTCCGCTATTGATTTACTTTTGTTTTTAGACTGATTTTACCAAAATCAGATATTTTATCCGTGGAATAAAATTGACGTCCGACAGTTCTAGTATGGAAATACTGGAACAAATTCAATATTTATTCTCATGATGAGACTTATTCCAGGTACCTATAAAAGTTTGGTGAAATTCGCTGCAAGCTTTGAATTAAATTAAGTTTGCTCGCGTTCAATATTCCAGCTCTCCCCACACGTCCATGCATCACGCGGCACATTCCTTGTCCTACACGTCAACGCGTTTGCCCGCATTGTGCATCTTCCACCTCTCCCACAATTAGGATAAAATCAAATCAAATTGCGAAGCAAGTCATTACGTGTGTACACTTTCCATTAAACCTGCATGACTGCATTCTCACTGCAATTACGAATATTTTACTTCTTACAAAATGATTAATTAACCACTTAACTCATGTAATATAGTCATTAGTTTGCTCAATTAAGCAATCAAGGTTTTAATTTCCTATAAATTAACCAGTGATAGGTAAGTACTAAGGCAACAGGTAGTGTGAAGAATTAATTTAAATGTCGACAACCGGTGGCAGTCGACCTCGGCGTTTTTATGCCATTCATCATTGTTGACTCCCATTCTGATGGACAAGCAGATACCACCTCTTCATTAACTCTGAGAGCCTGGTATCACATACCTAGCAAAAACTGGTATTGTATCTAAAATGATTGTCATTGTTTTGCCCCGAGTGCCTTCAGCGGTAAACATAAGTCATAATAACTAGAAATTGAATTTCAGATAATTACGTTCATTCTCAGTACTGTGAACACTTGGATAAATGTGATACTCGTAATAGAAATCCATTTCTTGAAAAACTGATTTCATGGTATATTTATTAACGGGGTTTGCCTGCATTTAAAATTGCGAGCGCGTCGATGTTCTGAAAGGTTTAGAGAATAGTTAATTATTTAAATTATTTTTCTGTTCTGTTTTTTTCTTGTCTATTTATATATGTGTGTACATAAATGGTAAAATAAATAAACATAAAAGTTATTAAAATAGCCCGAGGTCTGGATCAGTGCCGGTGGTGGCGACGGCCTCACCGACAGTTACTTGCTCTAGTAGAGAGAGTAGTCTGCTTAGTTGCTGACACAGTTAGACTTTCGGGAACACAGGCTGGGTGTTACGTTATGTTTCACTTTCGGGAACACAGGCTGGGTGTTACGTTATGTTTCACTTTCGGGAACACAGGCTGGGTGTTACGTTATGTTTCACTTTCGGGAACACAGGCTGGGTGTTACGTTATGTTTCACTTTCGGGAACACAGGCTGGGTGTTACGTTATGTTTCACTTTCGGGAACACAGGCTGGGTGTTACGTTATGTTTCACTTTCGGGAACACAGGCTGGGTGTTACGTTATGTTTCACTTTCGGGAACACAGGCTGGGTGTTACGTTATGTTTCACTTTCGGGAACACAGGCTGGGTGTTACGTTATGTTTCACTTTCGGGAACACAGGCTGGGTGTTACGTTATGTTTCACTTTCGGGAACACAGGCTGGGTGTTACGTTATGTTTCACTTTCGGGAACACAGGCTGGGTGTTACGTTATGTTTCACTTTCGGGAACACAGGCTGGGTGTTACGTTATGTTTCACTTTCGGGAACACAGGCTGGGTGTTATGTTATGTTTAACTTTCGGGAACACAGGCTGGGTGTTATGTTATGTTAGGACATTCATCCAATTACTAAATATCTGTTATGTTATGACTTACATTCTAGGTCCTTGAAATTAATTATGTTTTATTTTTTGCCCATTAGCACTTAGATCGATCGTGACAAAAACTAGAGCTGGATAATGTTACGTTGATTTATATCGATCGTTACGAGTAGTTAGGATTTCTTACGACGGGCTGAGGTCAAGCGCTGTTAAAAGTGGAGTTGTGTTTATGTACCGCACCCGTACTAACATTATATGGGTTGCTTAATAAAAACGAATACATAACAGCTTAATTAAAATCACAAGAAAAATCAATACAAAAACTTATTAAGGCGCTGCCCAAACTTAGGACCTGAGTCGTGCTTTTTTTTGTTTTTTAATTGAATTATAACTGCAAAATTACTTTTATTTTGGTGGTCAGTCGATGTAAGTAACACCAAACGCATCGCTGTTCTGAATCTTATTCGTTGCCGCGACGCGCTAGTGTCGTTCACCTTTGCATCTTCTCTAAGTTTGATAAAAGGACATAACGTCACGCGGGTCTTATGTTGCTATTATTTTATTACTTAACTTTATATGAAAATGTCGATTTCATTTAGTTTCAGTAACAAGCTCAGGCAGTTAGTCAAATTCAAAACATTTAGAGATACACAGGGTGTGTCGTACAGCTTTGACAAACCGCAGTTACATAAATGAGATGACACTGTGAATGTTGTGATGATCGTAATGCATACGACGTCCATTTCTTCACGTAAATGATTTGCAAAAATGCAGCGAGGTACAATGCGCATCCTCGCTCTGGTATTCATCTTGACTAACCACCACTATGTATGTTGTTATTGGGCTAACATTTCTTCCACATAGGCGAGGGCTCTCATGGCCATGTGCGCACATCGCTGTCCGTCGCCCATCGGCCAGCCGACACCAGCAGCGCGCGCGGACGCGGCGCTCGCTGGTGTACATCCAACACCTCACCCACGCACTCCCACGCTGATAATGATACATGTCGCAGTTACGTAGCGAAGCTAGGAAAATGCGAATATTACCGAAAAGGATCCTAGTTTAGAAATTTTACTAACATAGCTTTAAGTATCCATCTTTCATTTAGTGCTGGCGCCATCCGTCATCTGATCAACCACAGCTACGCAGATGCCTTCTTAATAGTGCTCGTTTCTAGTATTTTTATTTATTTATATATACATTATTGTACACGACAAAAAATACACAACATAAAAAAATACATCAAACACTACAACATACACAATGGGCAGCCATGTTTACTCCACGTACCATGCGGCTAGGCCAGAATCTTCAAGCTTTCCTACATTGGTTATAGCTAAAATTAAAACTCAAGACACACACACAAATGGTGGTGGTGAAGCATATATGGTAGATCATTGACCAAACTACCTAGGGCTTAGTTCTAGTTCCTAGGCATTTCACCAGATCTCAAGTTTATAAATCACACCGCAACATACACATATAATAAACAAGCTATTGTGAACTCATCAATGGACTAGTTTTTATCACATAACATTAGGACACAACATGCCTATGATATCATTCGGCCATGCTGTTGATACCACCTGTTGTTGTCACACCTCCAATGGCCCAAAACGATTAGTGATTTCAAACATGGAACACTCCCTCCACGTTTCCTGTAGTTTTTTTTTAATTCTATAGAATTGTATGGAGTCCGCCATGTGCATGCTTGGCACGTAGTGGCCAATTATTTCAGCATTTGTAGCATCTAATTATTTGTAAAACATGGCTAGTTAGAATTTTAGATTATTCGTTCAAGTTCAAATGCTCAATGGTTATGGAGATGACTGGTGATCGCTGATTCGTGATTAAAATCCTAAATCCATAGCACTGGTGGTGAGCCCACCGCCCAATACTGTATGTGATAAGAATTTTTTGAAATAATCAAAATGTACAGTCGGTCACGTAAGAGCGTGTTTAACACTACGAACCTTCGAGAAAAGATATTGCCTTTTTGATTTTATAAATTAATGTATAAAGGAACTTCGTCTCTGTCATGCATTATCAAAAACATTCAGTCGACCTTGATATTCCGTCGGGGAATCACGTATTGCGCAATGAGTGCGTCTCGCTTCGAGGCAGTATTCCTTTTTTCTCATCCCAGAAGCCCAAAATTAAGCTTTGTTGCGGCTGCTAAATATATGAAAAAATCAACTTCGTTCGTGCGTAAGTGGGGAAAACGGTATGAAGAAACTAAAACTGTTGATGATTTACCGGAACGTGGTGTTAAAGGGACTGTAACCCCGCGAATCAAACAACAGATAACGAATTTGTTTTTACTGAATCCTACATTAGCATTGGAGGGGTTTGTGGCTAAGTAGTAACAGCCGCACGGGTCGATCGATCAGGTTAAGCTACGCTTGCCGCGGTTGGTCCGTGGATGGGTGACCATCTTCACATACCAAGACCCGTCCGTGCCTCGGAAAGCACGTTAAGTCGTTGGTCCCGTCTGTCATACGTGGATCTTTGACAGTCGGTACGGGTCGTCAGTAGCCCGAAAGTCTGACAACCAGTCTTACCAGAGGGTATCGTATTACCCGTATGGGTTGTGGAGGTCAGATGGCTTGGCTTGGGTCAGATGCATCCGGTTAGACTGGAAGCCGACCCCAACATAGTTGTAGTAATCCTACATTAACATTGAGGAAAGGAGAAGTTATATTAAAAGAGAAAGGGTTAAATATATTGTACGAAACTATTCGAAGTCAGCTACATGATCAAGATATTAAATATCGAAGTACATTAAAGAAAAATTTGTTAAGTGAAAAACATCTTGAAAAACGTCTCGCTTGGGCAAAAGCAATATTCACCGAGATTGGAACAATATTATCGTTACAGACGAGTGTTCTGTTTGGGGGAATACTAGTACCTATGAAGCGAGCGTGGTCTACTTCTCTCAATAAATTAGTGGAAAGAACTGTTAAGTATCCGGTGAAAGTGCACCTTTCAGGCTGTTTCTCAAAAAAGGGTTTCGGTCCTCTGTACCTGTTTACCAGCAACTTAAATGCCGCTAGAATGCTTGTTTATAAGAAGTGTTTCATACCGACTGCCAAACGTTGGTTTATTAAGAAGAACGAGGAGTGGTTTCTTCAGGAAGATAATGACCCCAAACACATGAGCAAACTCTATACCGAGTGGAAGACTCACTGCGGCATTAATATAGGGTGACTGGTAAATCGCGAAAAAAAAATCAGCTGTTCCCTACATTTTGACGACTCGTACGAACATAAATGTAGGGAACAGCTGATTTTTTTTCGCGATTTCGGATTTAGTCTGATAGTAAAAGTTGTTTGTTGTCATGAGTAGAACCATGTGTTTAAGTATCGGTCACTAATTACCAGTCACCCTATATACTTGAGTGGCCACCGCAATCCCATGGAAAAATAAGGGCAAAGCAAAGAGTCCGTGGTGTAAGTCTTCTCTTTAAAAAAGTTATGTCAAAAATTCGTCACATTTGGAGATCCTTGTTATATACCAGAATACGCTGTGAATTTAGTCGAGAGCATGCCTCGAAGATGTCAGGCGATTATTCGTGCCAATGGAGACTGGACAGGTTATTAATGTATTTGAATTTTTCTTTTTCTTTTACTTGTTATAAATATATTAAAAAAAATCATTAAGCATTTTTTCACAAGTAAACATCAACACGCTCTTATTTGACTATCAGTATGTGATAAGAATTTATGTAATAATAATGTATGTGATAAGATTTTTTTAAATAACTATGATCTCTGAAAAAGTTATCTCAATACCGAATATCCGTTTCAGGGATAACTTCGAAATAGAACGTATTTATTATCTGCTATGAAACTGAACAAAATATCCAACATTGTCAAAATGATTTTAATAATGCGCCCGCACAGGCCACGCGTCTAATGATTGGCACGTATTATCCAATGCGATCAGCGTCCGCGCACTTCCGGACACTAATAGTTTTCGGAAGCAACACTCAACACTCAACAGTTTCTCTCATGACGAGCTGATTGCCATGTGGCATTGGACATCACGACCTTCAGCCTGCCGTGGGACACGATCACTTGCAGACTTTATTGTACAAAAATAAACGATTATAAAAATACATTAATTATCTGTCTACTGTTAACTGTCATGGCGGATGAGTTGTTCATGTTCATGCGAATATTTTTGTTGCTTCTTTGTTTCAACTGGAATTAATTATCAAAATGAGCGCCATCATCACGTTCTTTTGATGAGATTTTTAAGGAAATGTCTTGCAATGACACTTAAATGTTGTATTATTTTTTCCACATAAATGTTGTATACTTTTTTGCTAATTTTAATGACGCCATGCTGTGTTCGGTAAATAAGATTCCGTTTTTGTGTGAGGACAATAGATAATCTTCTGACAATGCGTTTTCTTTGTTGGTTAAATTGTTTCCTGTTAACGAATTTCAATCAAATATATTATTAGGGATTCAATATTGCTCAACCCGCAGTAAGGTTACACCTTGACAGGCAAAACCCTTAGCTTCGAAACCGCAGCTAGGAAACCGGGCTGAGGAACTTCCGCACAATGCTTGCAAGATCACAACCTTCTGTACTAGGCTCTTGACCCAGCACTTTCAACCAAATTAAAGTTGTTATTAACCAAATATAAGTTGTTAAAAAGTCGCATTATAATAAATTTGAGACACGTGCCTGCCTACAGGCGTGGAGCGGAAGTCGTTACGCAGTGGATTGAACCAACCAACGTCCACAGTTCCGCGCATTTTAATACCAACCCACGCTTCTTTGACGAAATGTGTTTTGATGAATAAATATTTAAATAAACATTTAGGTACCTAAATGATAGAAATACATTCAGTTAACGCAAGATCAAAGTAATTAGGCCTCGTTACCGACAGAAAAACGATGAGAAATCGGCCAAATGCGCGCCAATATTTCTAATGCCAATATTTGCATTGAGATGTCTAGTTAATAGAAATTTCAAGCTATCGATGTAATAAAAAAATATTATATATATCAATAAAAGTGTGCGCCACGATGCGACGCCTGAATATTTAAATCGCACGACGGTGACTACGCTACGATGTTTGGGTTGGACTTTCCTTTGCATCCGTTTGCATAGTTTCACACCTACATTCGTTTGGTTGTTTTTCCGCAAGATAACAGGCGAAGCTGTAACAGGGTACTCTATTTAAATATTTATATTTACAAGAGAAAAGGATGGTGATAGAGCTTCGAGTGAGAGGGAAAGATGATTATTTTATCTAAGAACAAGTGGGGTTCACCGCCCGAGACGTGTCCCACAAGTATATTAGCAGATTTGGGTCAGTGTGGTGTGTAGGTGACACGTGACACATCCATCATCCTCGCGGTTTGTGACACTAGCGTGGAAGTAGGATTAGCAACTCAAATGAAGGGAATCCTTTAAGGGCTTTTCAATTGTGAAAGTGTGACTTTCATGCTTCATTGTTGCACGATCGATGTTCAATTTCCAATGGTGCTGTCTGATTACCGTTTACATACAGCCTTGGCCAAAAGTATTAGGCACCCTACAAATGATTGCATTACACACATTTGGGATGAAAAATAAAACTAAGTTTGCTGTCTATGTTTATATATTTATTAAAACAATAAAAAAATATTAATATTTAGTGGATCCACCCTTCGCTTTTATCACCGCAGCAATCCTTTGGGGCATACTGCGTACGAGCTTTGTGCACTCATCAGGACTTATGGCATCCCACTCACTTGTTAAGGCTTTTTTTAACGCTGCCTTTGATGTAATGCTATGCTCCCGTATCTTGCGCTTCAGTATACCCCAAAGATGCTCGATGGGGTTCAGATCTGGAGACTGCGCCGGCCAGTCCAGCAAGACAATGCTGTTATTTCTAAACCAAGCCATCGTGGTCGCCGATTTATGACATGGAGGATTATCTTGCTGGAATTTGACGCCGTCTAAGTTGGTGCCACCGAAAATACGCACCAACGAAGGCATCAACACAGTTTCTAGCACATTGATATACTTTTCACTGTTCATGCGGCCTTCGCAAACAAACATTTTGCCAACCCCATCGGCAGCCATGCAGCCCCAGATCATAATGCTGCCGCCTCCGTGTTTGACGGTAGGTACCACACAATCTGGATAGTATTCCTCGCCGACACGCCGCCTCACAAACGTCACACCCGGCGTTCCGAATACCTAAAAACATTTAAAAAAAAACACCCATGTTAGATTGGTTGTAATTCTTACAAAAGTTAATGAACTAATTAGTAATTGTTGTTGTTGTTTTATACCGATGATATAAAAACTTACCTCAAAGTTCGATTCGTCGGACCATACAACATTGGACCAATCTTCTTCGGTATAATGTTGGTGTCGTAGAGCCCATTCTAAGCGGATCTTTTTGTTATTCTCGGATAACAGAGGCTTCTTCCTGGCTTTACAGCCTCTTAAGCCCGCTTCTGTGAGTCTTCTTCTTGCCGTTCGAGAACTAATCGGCTTTCCAATGTTCTCCGATAGAGCCGCAGCGAGTTCAGAAGAAGTTTTTTTGCGGTCCTTGAGAGAGTCACGAATCAGTTTTCTGTCCTGACGCTCAGTAGTGACACGTTTTCTGCCCGTTTTCACTCTGTTTGTGTGAGAACCAGTCTCCGCGAACCGTTTAAGAGCAGATTGCACCGCACATCGAGAACATTTTACCAACTTGGCGATCTCTACCTGGGATTTGCCCTCTTCGTGTAGAATCTGGATTTTTATCCGTTTTTCTATACAAAATTCACTTTGTTTAGGCATTTCGTAAAATAGACAGCCTCTACTTGACAAATAAATAACACACACTAGCTTCTTGACACCATGAACAGCGAAAGAAGACTGAGAAAAAAAAAGAAATATTTGTCATTAAATGCCATTTCCCACTAATTGCGGACCAGGTGTTTTATGGCACGTCAAAATTCCTTATTTATGGTTTTAAATAACATTTGTATTCACCTCATGGGCTATTGTTTAACAGATAGCTTTGTTTTTGCTATACTTTATTAGTAGCACGTGTTTTATGGGGGTGCCTAATACTTTTGGCCAAGGCTGTATACACAGCACAGTCTACCGGTGTAGATAGATAGATGCAGTCATAGAGTCAGGGTCTCTTTGCTCTAGTATGATTTCTTCTTGACCCCAATTTGAAGACTCTGGTTCACAGGTCTTATTTTCCCAGTGCAATAGTTTCTAAAGAATCTGATCCAATGTTATTGACTTTTCATTCTAAACTCTAGCGTCCATAGACTATCTCATAAGAACAAAAAAATCCCAACTAATAATGTTGTATGTTGATGTGTGTAATGTTGATACGATAACATGTCACATTGGACTCTAACTCCTATGAACATATCCTCCGTGTGGTCGCGACTAGGAGACAACGCTGGCGTGGGAGGGACAATAAAGGGACAGGTCCGACTGGCGGTTATCTCAACTGCCTAGCAGATTAGACAACGACCACACTCTTTTAAAGTGGATAACTGTCGCAAGAAGTGGATCGTGAGTCGTGACACTTGTCGACTCGTTAATCAAGACCGTCATGAGCTTGCAACTAGAGCACATGGTTGAGGGGTCAGCGATGATGAAATGATTCCTTTAGTTGTTGGATGCGTTGCACTAGCTTCTAAACCCATAACAAAGAGGGATTGATCAATCTCTCACTTGTTTTATGCTAATGTTTTTGGACTACCAACGTGTAGGTCTAAAAAAGAAAAGATATACGATACAAGAATGTCAGAAGCTTGTAAAAGACTCGTAGTAATAAATAACTGCAAACAACCTACCATTTGTGGTTTAGATATAATTGGTAAGCAAATATCACATTTAAAAGTAGTTTCGGCAAGGCTGTGTCTGTCTGACCCGCGATCAAATTCGGCAGATATTTTATTGCCAAATATAGCGGTCTAGCCTAAAGTTCCTTCCAAACATGGGGATCAAAGCGATGAAGACATGCGTTCCCTTCAGCCCACAGTTGAAATTATATCCTTTTTAATATTTAAGACTGAGCCGTTCATATTTTAAAACTTTACTGTTTTATTTGTGTTCCGATTCCAATGTTCCCTCGCTCGCAATCGTTAGAGGGATCCTCGATAGAATTATTACCTAGATGAGTCCACAGGTTATTATTGGGTTATATACAAGGGCGGCTGACTCTCACACCATAAATATCTGGCCCAGACAGTCGCATTGCAGCTCTCTTCGATAATAAAAAGGAATGTAATGAATGCAAACTCTGCGAGCAGTGCATTTAGAAGAGCGGATGAATGTTAATTCATTTCCATGAATGAATGAACACCATGTACACGATATACATATACAAAGAGAGTCTTTCCAGCATACTTTTCATTTTAATTAAAACAAATAATGATAAAAGATGAATAAGAAGCTTTCCTAATTAGAATGTAATGAATGAGTGGCGCTCCGTCTGACTACGAGTATGTCGGGGACAAAGCGCCGGCGATACCATCGGCGCCCTTTATATGTACTCGTATGTTAACTAGAGGCGATAAGTAATGGGAGTGCGACAATGTCAGGGTATCTAACTACGCACTGCTTCATTCTGCGTAGACTTTTCAAGAAATTAAGGATTGGCTTTCGTAGAAATACGACTTTGCAAATTAGATTATTTCAGTCTTTGAAAGCTTGAAAAACAATTATTATTATCCTAAACTAGACAATGTCCCAGAGGGGCTTGTGGCTAAGTAATAACAGCTGCACGGGTCGCTCGGTCAGGTTAAGCTACGCTTGCCGCGGTTGGTCCGTGGATGGGTGACCATCTTCACATACCAAGACCCCTCCGTGCCTCGGAAAGCACGCTAAGCCGTTGGTCCCGGGTATCATTCGTGGATTTTTGACAGTCGTTACGGGTAGGTTCAGTAGCCCGAAAGTTTGACAACCAGTCTTACCAAGGGGTATCGTAATACCCAGTAACTGGGTTGGGGAGGTCAGATAGATAGTCGCTCCACGTAAAATACTGGTATTCAGCTGCTTCCGGTTAGGCTGGAAGCCGGCCCCAACATAGTTGGGAAAAGGCAGGCAGATGGTGATGATGATGATGACTAGAATGTCCCACGATGTGATCCGTTCGGCTTAGAATGTCCAATTTTACATTTTCGATGACTCAAACCTTACAGTAGTCGCTACTACATCCATGGACAATAATGCAATTAATATCAAAATACACTAATTGTGCAGTAACAAGGGTTAAAATGTGTTAATGAGTAACAACGGTAAGATCATATCTCAGCGGCTGGTTATTTCGCTGTCAGTAATTTGGACAGTCGCTGCTGTGGCAAGCGACATCGGCTCTTCAACACAGTTTCAGTCATTGTTGTAATAACACCCGCTGTTTTATCATTACTTTTGTAAACATCGTTAGTTTTGACACTTGTGGCACAAACATCGATAGATTAGCGGACACAATGCTTGTTTGGTGTCGTATTGCAGTGTAGTTACGTGCACGGTGCAACAAGCAACCAATCGTTGCACCGTATGCATGATGAAACGTAGTCAGAATTATTAGATTCTTACTGTAACACTGTTGCATCGATTAGCACAGCATAATCGACTCATGCCGCTAGCTCTTTCATCCGTGAATATGATACAAGAGTTTCTAATTCTACGAGGCTTGTTATCTTGTGGCGATATTAAATCTGTTCTCAAAAATCTACTCTTCCTTCTTGTTACAATGCGTTATCTGCTAAACTATCAGCAACTCTGCTGCATTTGACGGCACTGTCCAAAGTTGTTATTGTATCGTTATTAGTAATTGTTGATGCGAACACTTGGATCACAGTGCACGTGCAAAATCTACACATAATTATAATAAAATCGTAGCGAAGTCAAGACTGTACATAGAATTTTTATTTAATTTTAGTTCTGGGAGCGATTCTAATGCCGAAATTATAATTTCCCGCTATTCCTTTACGGAGCTACGCAGTCAATCATGAGTTCATGACATAATAATATATGAACTGCTTTTTAAGTCAACCTTCATCAAAGTAAATAGTTTAGCGGTTCCACGACTGCTTTGCAAATCTATGATGTTCGATTCCCAAAAATTGTACATTTTGTAATACTATTACAATAAAAAAACGTAAAACGTACACAGAAAAACAAAGCTTAGGCCTCTTCTGTCATCTTTGGTTATAATAAAAATAAACATCTATGATTAGGTGACTGTTAATGAGAAAACCCGTCTGTTTGTAACAATCTATTGTTGTGTTATGTTAGTGATAGCTGTTTGTCAGGAATAATCTGTAAGAAAGCATAGTCAGTATCCGTGTTGTGCCATTAGGCAGTACCTACATACAGGAACGCAGGCGTTCATTAATTCACTAAAAACGAAAAACTTCGCAAGCAATGGGAAACCACTACTGAAGGCTGCGGGTGTCGACCTCAGGACAACAACTGTACGTGCTTGCTCCCGCGTCACCAGTCCTGACTCGTCATATTTTAGCTGCTAATTCCAAAACTAAAAACGTATTATATAAGTTTTATAAAAATGTGGCTCTTATTTTTAACTAGTAGCGCCCCGCGTTTTCACCCGCATAAGTCTCGATACCGTGGGAATATCGAGATAAAAAGTATCTTATGTGTTAACCCTGGTTATAAACTATATGTGTGCCAAATCTCATACAAATCCGTTGAGTAGTTTTTGCATAAAAGAGTAACAAACATCCATCCATCCATCTTCACACACTTTCGCGTTTATAATACACTAGCTGCGCCCCACGGTTTCACCCGCATGAGTCTCGATCCCGTAGGAATATCGGGATAAAAAGTATTATGTGTGTTAATCCTGGTTAAAGACTGTCTGTGTGCCAAATTTCATCAAAATTGGTCCAGCCGTTTGAGCGTGAAGAAGTAACAAACATACAAACACACACACTCATAAACTTTCGCCTTTATAATGCTCGTATCAGTGTGATTCGAGAGCATAGAATTAGGGAGGGTCACATAAAGTTATCTGAAAGTCTCGGAAACTAAAACTGCTAGCTTAATGAAATAAATTGTGTTTAAAAGACAATCAAATGTTCCTTAAATGCAGCAGTTCAGCGATCCAAACTATTAGCTAATTTAAACATTTGTTTAATTTGAACATCTCTATTCGCATATTAGAGCGATGCCCGTTAGTTGGATTTTAGAACAATTAACACAACCGTTACTTAAAATTCAAATTTTTATGAATTCGTAGTGCAAAGACAACTTATTTAAGAGAGAAAATTGGAACTGGATTAATAGGTGTCTGGCGTATTTTAAAAATAGGTTTAACTTAATCCTCACAATTATTACAAACCAAGGTGAATTCAAATCGTCAGCTTTGGTACTGTGATCATCAATTATGAGAACTGCTGCCTGTGCTCTCGTAACACACGTAATGTCTTCTTCACCGCCCACGCACGCGGCCTGTTTAAGCGCACACCCACCGAGCCGCCATTCCTAACATCAAATGAAACCCAAACACTGTCGTTGTACCAACATTACTAACTATGATACCAGACTGGCTCTTCTACACAGTATAAATCTACCATCATACATCTTTCATGTCCACCAACTGTACATCTTTCATGTATACAACTTGGCTAATCTGATCAGTATTTTGGAGTGCGATATTAATAACTAGGGTGGTTCGTTTAGCAACTGTTTTTGTTACCACTTCTGTATCGGTGTCGTGATATTTGTAACTGTATCGATGTGATGATAGTGTTGCGCCAGTAAGTTGTGTAATTGTGTGTTTAGTGGATCATTTATTTACTTTCCTCAGCAGATTAGTCGCAGAACAAACTGCAATCAAATGCAAATGATCCAATAACAGAAGAACAGTGGCTCCTGTGATGTATTCGTGCGTTGAAACACGCAATGGTCCGAACCTCGAGTGGCGAGTGGACTACGAGTATTAAGGTTAGCGCTACAATAAAACGAATGTGCTCACTTTTACCTTTATTGCAGTTTTTGTTTCTAATGGTTTATGTTAAAAATAACAATGAACATTTTACGATTTGCCTTTTGCAGTTTCTTTTCTATTCTGACTGTCGCCGCCGGCTCCAGCCATTGATTTAATAAAAAATCTGTCGCTCCTCGGTACTTGAGCACGACAGTATCTCAGCTCATTTTATCGTTTCTTGTGAGAAAGAAAGAAAGTTTTCCAAAACATTAAACTGGTATAATAACTGGCTGTAACTTCATAATATTATTTTCGCTCATTATGTGCCATCGCTAATGTGTTCGGATTTGTTCACTTTCGCTGTTCTGCGATACGCCACCGACCGCTGCTTTAAATTTTTAAGCGAACATATGACTAATTAATTAGGCTTTCTCGTTGCGCAATCATTAATTCTGGTGTTATGCAGTGCTGCTGTGCCGTACATGGTTTGACATTAATTGCAAGGAACAGAGCACTCGGCACAGCACTGGTCAGTGATCGCAACGCGGAAGAATATAATCTAGATTCACTATTCACGAACATTAAATGTTGATACTCGTACATTTTAGAATTCTAGCACAGATGATAGCTAACACAAGTGGAACAATTGCAGATAACCAAATAAAAGACAAGTGTGCTGAATGTATTGTGTGCACCTTTGCAGGTTTGTTATCAACTTTAGTCTACGTATAGCCAGGGCCCGATCTAGCTATTTAGCCGCTCCGGGCAAAGATAATTTTCGCCGCCCTTTACATACATTAACAACATATAAGTCATGAGCTTGTTATGTTGGGGGATGTTAAGTACATAGTGTACATAAGTACATAAAATATACGATATTGTTGGGATTATACCTATAATATTCACATCAGTCTATTGGGCCTTCTGAAGAAGTACCTATACGAAAGTTGGGGTTGAGTGTTCTTATGTTTGTAAGTATACAATAATACAATGTATGTCTTTCAAAGAATTTCGCAGGAACTACTGAACGGATCGAATTTTATGATTCATTTTCGGGATTCGCGATCGGCCCGTGTGCATAGGTTATAACCGCCAGTAATATTCGACCATGTAATTGTTACTAAGTTATTGAAAGACTTTTTGATTATACGAAATGAGATTAATGAAATGAAGAGTAGCTATGCGACAGTGAACCAGCTGGATGAGTTAAAGATGGTACTGGAGTCAAATAGGCCTCCTGCACCATTTTTCACTTGTAATGTTAACACAAATAAGAGGAGAGTATTTGCTTGAGAGTGGACCTACTGGTTTATCGCCTGCTGGAATAAATCCGACGATGTCTGGAGTCCATATGAGAAGAAACGCCACATGAGGAGAGATGCCATATGAGGACAGATGCCACATGAGGAGAGATGCCATTTAAGGACAGATGCCACATGAGGAGATATGCCATTAGAGGAGAGACGCTATATGAGGAGAGATGCCGCATGAGGAGAAACGCCAAATGAAGAGAAACGCCAAATGAAGAGAGACGCCTTACAAGGAGAGACGCCACACGAGGAGGAAAGCCAAATGAAGAGAGATGCCATATGAGGAGAAACGTCATATGAGGAGAGATGCCATATGAGGAGAGATGCCACGTGAGTAGAGATGCTATATGAAGACAGATGCCACTTGAGGATAGATGCCATATGAGGAGAGATGCCATATGAGGATAGATGCCATATGAGGAGAGATGCCATATGAGGAGAGATGCCATATGAGGAGATACGCCAAATGAGGAGAGATGCCATATGTCAGTCGTTCTGCTTACGCGCTCGCGAACAGATCAAATATGGATACCTCCGGGACTATGTCCACGAAAAATGTAAATACGCTAAAATGTTAAACAGTGGACCCCCGGTAATCCGACAAACGTCTTGCAGGGCAGTGTCGAACTATCGAATTCGTCGGATTGTAGAGTACACAATACAGTGGACCCCCGGTAATCCGACAAACGTTTTGCAGCGCAGTGTCGAACTGTCCAATTCGTTGGATTGTAGAGTACACAATACAGTGGACCCCCGGTAATCCGACAAACGTTTTGCAGGGCAGTGTCGAACTATCGAATTTGTCGGATTATATAGTACAGCCTATAAGACCGCTTACGTGTGCTTACGGCTTAAAGTAGGTAGGAAGGTGGCTCGAGACGGTCCGGCCGGTGCTCGAGCGCTGTCTCGGGAGGAGGCACGGCTCCCTGTCGTTTCGGACGACGCAGGTGCTCTCGGGGCATGGTTGCTTCGGGAAGTACCTGTGTCGCATAAACAGGGAGGCGGACGCTCGGTGTTACCACTGCGTCGACTGTCGGGAGGACACGGCGTGGCATACGCTGGCAGAGTGTGCCGCTTGGGAGGAGCCGCGCCGTGCCCTCATCTCAGGAGTAACCTATCGCTGCCGGCCGTGGTCGAGTCTATGGTCGGCAGCGAAGAGTCCTGGGACGCGGTGGTTTCCTTCTGCGAAACAGTCGTCTCGCAGAAGGAGGCTGCGGAAAGGGAGAGGGAGATCTCATCCACTCACCCGGCCCGCAGCAGGCGCACCGGGCGTCGGCGGAGGACGGACAACGCCCTCTTCCAGCCCCCCTAAATGGGTCCAGGGGCGACGGACTTGGGCACGTCCGTCGCCCCCCACACATCAGGACCCGAGGCGGCGGCGCGTAGTGTTCCACGAGCGCCCCTCTTAGACGTCGCGGGGGGAGTTTAACACCTCACTCCCCCCCCGACACGAGGAGGCTCGCAGGTGCGGGCCAGCACCAGCCGGGGGTTGCGGAAGTATCGTTCGTTCCCGCGACCCCCGGCGTAGGTGAGAGAGGGAACACCGGGGTGGTTTTTAGTCAGTAAGAGTCTGACAGACCCCGCCGCCCGCCCCATGGCGGCGGACATCCATGAGGATTTTCCACCCCGAAACAAAAAAAAAAAGGTATGAAGGTGGCACATAAAATTCTCAACTTTCAACCTGCCAACCTGGGTGGGTGGTGAATGGCTAATGGGGCTTGGTTGGAAGATAGGAATAAGTCAATTAGGCGACATTCAAAAATGTTTTCGTCATCTTAATCATCAGATACTTGGTCTTTATTCTTAAAATATTTGCGATATACACGTGTACTTATTTTACGAGTATTATACTTTATTTGTATGGTCGCGGGGCAGTGCAGTAGACCGGTCGGGCGGGTACGCGTGCACCGCTATGAGAACACCTCCCATCTCTAACTGGAATATACCTACTTTATTTCTTTATCATATTTTTGGCAATTTATGTTTTTACTGCGACATGTTTAGCCATAGTTGCTACCGGTGTTTTGAAATGGTTGGACAAATGGTGTCGACTTTGTAAACGAGTCTTCCGCGCGAGTAGCCCCCGGGGGACGATTTTGATTATTATTATTTTCATTCCCCGATCTTGCTACATTTTTACGCAATGTGCAGATTACATCAGCGTTACGAGTGTTTGTCACGACACTTATCATTCTTATCTCCTCTTAAGAACGGTAAATACCGTAAAACGGGGTGAATAGGAATGCAGGGGTAAATCGGTAAGAAACTTTAAAATGGATTTTAACATTGAGATAGTATCGTTTTTTGCTAAAAAGGTCCGTAATTTGTTTACTTTATTATAATTAACGATTAAGTGTCCTTGTTGACAACAAACTATATTACATCGACGTTAAAATCCATTTAAAAGTTTCATCCCGATTCACCCCTCGGTTCCTATTGTGAATAGGAACCGAGGGGTGAATCGGGATGAAACCAAACCTATATTGACGTAGTACCGTGAAATGGGGTGTCATTTTACGGTACTACGTCAATATAGGTTTGTGAAAATAAATTTTGCACTGTCTAATAGGTACTTTATTTATAAATTAACCTATGCATATAGCTTCGGGCATAAATGTGGTTTGTTTTGTCCTATACGTTCCGCCTGAGAACCTCTTCCCCTCGTTAAGTGTGTGGTGGGCCTCCTGGTCGTTTTAGTAGGTAAAGATCCCTATTGGCGACAAGTTTTAGAATTTCCAGACGAACAAAAAGAGAGTGAGGCATTCAACCAAGAAAGTTACATGACGGCTCTGAATATTAACGATACCTCAGGTCCACAAACTCCTTCCAGCATTTCTATAGCCCGTACACGGAGCGCAGCGTCCAAAGGAGCTCAAATATTGATATTTTTGTCGGGGCAACTACCTATACCGGCATGGACTTCCTCCCCGGTGCAGGCGGACCGTGAATTAGTCGCACTACAACACAAATAGAACGACTTGATGGTTTATTTTCTTTTATGTCACCAGAGCTGGGATTACCTACTCAAGTTTCCACCTTAAGTCAGTTTTATGTTTATTTTAAACTAGCGACCCGCCCCGGCTTCGCACGGGTGCAATGGAGAAACCCTGATAATTTTAGAGCCATTATTTCTCTTAAAAAGTATAGGAAAAAAAATGGGTATTGTGGGTTATCCCTAAGAGATAGACATATACCGTCGCGGACTTTTTCGTAGACCTTTTTAAGGTGTACAGTACTGTAGTACATTATTTTGATCTATCTCGACGGGTTCAGCCAGCGTTTACAATGTAAGCGCAAAAAAATGTGTTTATTTACGACATTACATTAGAAACCTCTAAAATGATCAGTGTTTCTCTACTATATTATACATGTATTATACATGTAAACCTTCCTCTTGAATCACTCTATCTATTAAAAGAAGCCGCATCAAAATCCGTTGCGCAGTTTTAAAGATCTAAGCATATATAGGGACAGACAGACAGGGAAGCTACTTTGTTTTATACTATGTAGTGATTGAGCATTTATCTGTAGTAGTACTTCAAATTAATTTAAATACCTACTTATCAGATTAAAATCTCATGATAATCTGTAGCGTATTCACTCGTCTTTAAATTGAAATCTTATTAGGAGTTCATGAAGCAAAACCAGTTTTTAACCAGTCCTTATCAATTATGGCGATCTCTGTTTGGTCCTCATTATGTCACCCGCTAATTTATTCGCATATTATCACCTCATCTAAATAATGGAATGAACACACGGCCGAAATACCACGTAAGTTCAGCAAAAGTTATTTTTTAATGTCATGTAATAAAAACGTAACACAAAGTGTTCGTCACCTCTGAAACATTATGTTGTAGTCGAGTATGGTGTCAGCGGAGTTATAAAACGCCGGGGTCGCGGCTATATCACTCGTCACATGCAACAGAACTGCTTATACAACGTGTAACGTTAAATGCGCAAAACCTGAAAATTGTTTGATCAGAATAACGAGCAGAATTAATTGAACCACTTTTTAATATAGGTCACATTTTTCAAAAAATCATCATTAAAAACGTTGCCGTGTCTATTTATTAATAGGTCAAGCAAGCCAATGTCAGCGCGGCGCAGCGGCCCGGTGACAACTCCTCCCTCGATAAAGCGTCGTCGCAGACGCAATAACCTATAAGAATGGCCAGTAAAACTAAAACAGCAAATAAAACCTTTACAATTTTTTTAATGACTTATTTTCTCTCTGAAACAGGTCAATTGAATTAAAAATCAGTTGGGGTGTCTGAGGTTTTACGCATTTAACGTTACACGTTGTATACATGCATGTATTCATTGAACGATCTATTTCATCCGCCTTAAAGCTTTCGACCCCCCCCCCCCCCCTATTTCCACTAAATATGTTTACGAATTTTGAAATGCTGTTGCAATTTCATTTCGTTACGAGTCTTGTCTTTAACAAGTACCTAACTTGTAGGATAAAGGACTATGCCCAAGACCTATGGATAGATTTAATAATCTACCTATGATGGTTTTAGTCTTTGCACTATGTAAATTCTTGAGTGGAATTTGTTAATGTACTAAAAGTTTGCGATATTTCCAGTGGTGTAACTTGACAGCACTGGACATTAGCCACACAAAAAAAAAAATCAAATTCAAGTCAATTTGATCAATAAAACTTCCTTTGTAATCACGTTACTGGTATAAAGACACGATCACGAAGACTTCCGCTCACGATCCAAGCATTAGTTAAAATTATTTGACAATTAAATTGTTCATTACGAATTTTGGTCATTAAATTCGACGCGACACCCGTTTGCGATTATAAATTCATATTCTATAAATCCTTATGTCTACACGAGTGGGTGCTTATTTATTGAACCTATACTTATGAGCCTTAACTGAAGTAAGTACTTACAACATTATCTAAAGACCACACAAGGAAGCTTCATTTTCAACAGTTTATTAAGTTTAGATCATTCCGTGAACAGACGGGGTGTGATAAATAAATGACTTTCTAAACCATTAGGAGACGGTAAGCATACATTTAGGCTACATTGTCTGTTTTAAAATACTCACAATATAAACAAAACTTTCAAGTGTTGAGCGATGAAGTGGCTGGCGGCGGGCGAAGGACTAGGGCGGTAGACGGGACGCAGAGCACCCTCGGGGCTCGCCCGCATCCTGCTGCAATTACCTCGTCATCCAATACACCACTCAACGATTTTACTGCATTGTTATCGGCACGTCTATGCGCTCCCGGTAATTGAGACAGGACTGCACTTAATGAAGAGGTCCTTTGAAATAGGGGAAGCTCAAGCTTCTGTTTTGTTTTTCATTATTCAGTTGTTTTTCTCATTTCACAACAAGTATTCCAAAAACAGTCCCCGATTACCCTATGCTGACAGTTGCTTTACCATAGCAAATTATTTACATATGACATGTACCTTCTTAAATAATTTGCGATAGTTATACCTCGTGTCTTCCACTTCTCCCAGACTGACTTTACGACTTTCACGGGATCATTTAACTCAGGATTCCTGTGGCTTTAATACTGTGAGCAATGTAGCATGGTATGCTGTACCTATAGGGCCAACCCTTACACATATTTATAGCTAGGCTATAAAACCTCGCGTGTGGCCCGCCTAGCTGTGGGAGCTGTGGACTACGTCTGCAGAAACTGCGAATAAATCATAGTAATCCCGATATTTCCGATGCTTATGCGTTATGATTTATATTGACTCGATAAGCTCAACCGCTTAATGCAATCCGTAATCATATGAAAAAAATAAATTAAAAAAATGCGCCATTTCCGCCATCAAAAGAAAAACTTGAATTAAATTACCTTGTAATTTCATCCTTTGATGACGACTAAGTTGATGAATAATATTTTTAATTCCGCGGCTCAGAGGGCACTCCATTAATCCTTAAAGCAACATGCGGTGAGCGGAGCAAGGGGAGGGTTCTCTAGCTATTAAAAAGCGTCGTATTTTGCCGACAACATGAAAGAGTACCTCGGACGAGTCGTCAACATTGTCCCCAGCGTCTTCACTAAATTGTTACACAGAGTGCTCTAAATTAGCGAGTACCTATGATATAATCTAACACTTTTTTGCTTGCCACGGCCTGTTTGGTTTATTCTGATTGTAAATAGCGAGGCTGCGTTACTGCTTACCATACTTAGATTCAAATGTACATCTCATGCTGAGGCTGCGTGTTACACTTTACGTGATATATTGATTATAATTTATTTATATATACTTTATTGTACACCACAAAATACTTAACATAAAAAATATATCAAACACTACAAAATATACAATGGGCGGCCTTATCACTTTCTGCGATCTCTTCCAGGCAACTCTGTATCGTGCTGATTCTACTAGAACTCGCCATTCCGAATAAGAAATGATTGGTGCAACGACATTTTCCAGAGATATTTTTCAACTCAAAGAAGTATACTCATCAAATATCGCCAGTTATTCTGGGGGATGATGAAGAAGATAACACTAGGATAACAGCTTTATTTAGAGATCAATTTACTCAAAATGCTCAGCATCCGTAGCACACAATTGGCGGAAGCGTCCACTAAACTGCGAAGCTCTCATATTTGTGACGAGTGCAGTGCGTGCATGAATGTGTGGCCACTCGGTCTGCGACGTCGTCAGGACGAGCACGCACTCGCCGCCCGCGCTGCATAGCAATCTCGGTGCTATTGCTCAGCTCAGCCCTTTGTATGCGAGACGTAGTCCACAGGGTTACGTAGGAAGATGCTTGTTAATCTTTGTTGTGGCGCAGTGGCTTTTGTCAAGATGTCTGGATCGCAGTACCCAGTGTTTTTGTAAAGCAGTCTTAGGTACTTAATTCGGGCTATTCGGAAAAATCTGTATTTAAAAAAAATATAACAATTTTATGGCCGGCTTAAGTGCCGAATAAAAGTCGGTCCCTCCTAATACTAAATTACCAATACATCCAATGCCCTTTACGATCAATCAGTTATTCGACCCTTACCCCCATGCAATAGTTGATCTTGTCACTCAACGTGTCTCTACATTCATCAGTGTATACTACGGACACACGCTTATGTTCTCGTATTCTCGTGAGTCGTTCAATATTTTCCAACAATTCCATTGTTTCTCGTAACTCCCTCCGCCTCACCGCGCACACTGTACAACAGGTACACGATTGTGTTTGATCAAGTGCTACGTTCGCTCTTGACACGAAAAAACATCGCTAAGTAACTTCACAATGGCGTACAGCGAATAAATTACAGATTATAATAATGACAAGCGTATAGCTGAACTCACGAAGGCTGAAAAACAGAGCGGCCTCAGCCACAGCTGCTGGGCGTGAGGCAGGCTGTACCTGCTTAGTTATTTTATTGCAAACATTTTCCGAAATTGTAACTCAGGAAACAAACATCTAAGCAGACACACTGCATACAAATTAAACGTTTTCCACGAAACGCAAATATTTTTCAATTTCTTTTCAAGCTTCAGTTGTGATCTTAGGATCTTGTCAGGAGTTACACATCAAAGAGAATAAAATCAAGAAATTCTTGCCCATTTCTATAGAATTTTCTTAAGCGATTGCATATCGAGGCGTTTCGTACTCGATAATCCACTGTAATCCCTTGTCCAAAGCAATAAGGCTCATAATATTGAACACTCGCGCTTCTAACATGGCAGCTGGTCTACAAAGAGTGATATTAAAACTGGCTTCTGTTTATCGTCCTCACGATCCAATTTCTCGGCGAGAGGGTTCTATTCTCCATGCGTACACAAAATTTAAAAAACAGTACTCACTTTCAAGTGTAGTACACATGAAAGCATCTGCATCGCATATGGCGTTAGAAAAATTGATAAACATAACAACAGAAATAGAACTACGCCTTACTAGCAAATGGATTTATAAGGCGTACGATTTGAACCGGAGCTTACTTACACCAGCAAACATCCGTCAACACGTCAAATGCATCAGCGAGATCAAAGATGGACGTCGGGATATGTTTTCGAGTAGTTTGACTACAAAACGTTTTTACTTTTATGGTTAATGGTTTTGATAAAATGAATGCGGTAAAATAGCGCGCATTTTTCCTAACGTAATTTCCTGTTTTCTCCATAACAGAATACGTCTCTAGGTAAAACAGTTGTTTTAAACATATTGTAACTAAAGTAATAAGATATTAACTAGAAACTTCTTAGAACATCCATCAAGAAAGGCAAACATCCGCCCTCACCACCTAAAATGCTGAATTTCTCATGAAGCCAAATAATTAGATACTAGAAACCAGCTAATAATGAGAAGTATAGCGTAAAACGTTTTGGTAAACTTGCACTTAGCAGAATACCGGGAATGTGCGGCGTAGCGCGGTGGTCGGCGGGTTGGCAAAGCCGCGTTACGCTACTGTTCACGCATGTCTAGACACACTACTCTATGCAACTATCTACACAGTGTGGACCGGGTTTTACTGCCTCCTGCATTTTATTAGCTTTTGACTGCCCCTCCATCACAGTCTGGAAGCCTGTTACTGGTACGACATTTCGCGGAAATGGTCGCTGTTCCGTTTAGTTTTTGTGGAAATGGAAAATGTGGATTTTAACCCAGGAAACTAGGTAGGAGTAGGTTCCGGTAAAGTGAGGTTCATTTGATGCCTCGCTCTGTCTTTCCCAACCATACGTTTACCATTGCTGTTTGAATAGTAAACCTGTCTGCTACCTATCATTATTTTAAAATGTATTTATACTCGGAAGACTAATATTTGTATGTACCCGCTTAATCACTTGTGGTGAAGAAAAGTGTGTTCTCACATTAGACTGTGTATTGACAAATATTTGTGTTTAGAGAAAGACCGATTCGTCGATAGCTTTCACCATATTAATCACATTCGTTTGTTTTGTCACCGATATGTCGGGACACGTCGCGTTTGACACCGCCCACATGGAAACGAAAATACTCTAGAGACTTAGTTATTAATAACTTACTGTAGAGAAGTTAATATTTCAAAACTGCATTTCCGGATGGTGTAAGCATCAATCAGCAATCAATAAAGATACCTATTTATCAAAATAACAAAGTAACCAGTACCTATTATAGCGAAGATATAAGAAGAATCCACCACATTGAAAATAAGTCGTTTATTTTTTGTAAATGAATTTCGATATAAAATGTATAAAAGAAATCTGAGGATTGTTACTTGACAATTGTAGGTGGAAAAAAAAATTACGAAAAAAAAAGAGGAATCTGGAGAGTTTATCAAATTCAGGATATTTTTTTAGGATACAATTTAAAAACGAATATCGTGAATTTTAACCTGAATGCAATCGGGTTTTAGGCTTGTTAGAACAGATTTTAAAAATAATTCATTATAAAATAAATACATTAGCTATGTTGTCCTGAGATAAAAAGGCCGGGAGCTTCAGTGTTAACAAGAAAAATGGTATTCCATCGTAGTTTTCAGGACAAAGGCGAAGGTGGTCACGAAGTCCAGCAAGCAGCCAATGCCGCGCGCGCGGGACTCGAAATGAAGAAATAGGTACTCTGCAGCTAGTTTGGTGTATGCATTAACTTGTGACTCGCAAAGCAGTAGACGATCCGGTATCCGAGAAAAAGAGTAAATCGGCTTTTTTCACTGGCTCTACACCTAGGACAAATTAAATAAGGTGTCAGATCAGAGAAAAAGGAGGAAGGCTCGCCTAGAGAGAAGTAGGCCGGAGATTAGTAGAAAAAAAAAATACATACCAGGTTTGGAGAAAACGTTACACCATTATATTGTGCTCAGCTTATGATGCTGAACTCGACATGGAGACTAAACGTTGCACGCTGGCAGAAATCAGTGCATGGTTGAATAATACCAGCCATATTGTAACAGATTACCAGGAATCTTCAAAATATATCAGATCAAACCAGTTCAACAATTTATCAAGCAACCCAATCAAAGAAAATTGTCTTATCCATCCAATATGACTTCATGGCACGTCGAAAACGAACTCCGTTTGAAAAAAAACATCAACAACGGGCATAATTTGGAAAAAAAAAGGTTTTAACATGTGTGCGTTACTCTAGCGGAATGTTGTCGCTTTTCAGGATTTCGGCTTGACAGAAAATTAGTACCCCATCTCGTGTAATTGTGCCCGAAATTAATAATTTGTGCGTCCAGCCGATCCAAAGATATTCACGAAAAACCGATTCCGCTGGAGTAACGTTACTGCAGCGACATGTTTTTTTAACCGTGGTCGTAGCTGAATACAAACTAGCTACTTAGATAGATATAATTTGTGCCTAATTGTGCCCAAAAAATATAATTTGTGCGTCTTGAGGTTTCGGAGTTATTCAAGATTCCGCTGGGGTAACGTTTAGCAAATTGCTGTATCTCTTAAACGGCATGACATACAACTACGATTTTTTTTACTACGGTGGGTCTTAATTTGTGCAATTTTATTTTTTCTATAATTGACACCTTTGGATAATTAGATTTTTTTTTTCAAAAACCCTAAAATCGATCCTCGCGCTTCAATGAGAAACCCTAGAAACTTACCAATTATGGTGATTTGTACCTTTCATGAACTCAAAGCATCATGTGAAATTCGATGTTTATATTCCGACTCCTTAGAGAGTTATTCCATTTTAATTAAAATCTGGCCACGATATAATGTAACGCTCCAATACATGAGTTATTATTAAGTCACTGATATTATGATTATACTAATAATTAGTACCCTTATTAAATTGTTTATCCTTAAAGTTTCAGCTGAAAAAACATTCTAACTACTTAGATATAAGAAGAAAACGATAGGAAAAGAAATCACACGATTAACCGAACAATTTCGAATTACATAAACGCGGGCTCGCAGTACATTGTGCCAACCTTCTTAAATTGGTAGTATTATAATTTAATTTTTATGGGTACAGGTGCGTACAAATGGTTAACTAGGTAACTATTTATTTACTTTTACATAAACATGTGACATAGAGAGATAAAAATACACTTTCTCGTCAAATAAACCTTTGGTCTTTATTAGATTGCTGTACTTACTAACATTTGACTTAGAGTTAAAAGGTTTGCAAATCCTTAATATCATTTATGGCTTACACCGTGTTTTACAAAACAATAAATTATAAGTAACACTTTTGTGAGAGACTGTTTCAAAAAACGAAATGTTGTACTACATATTTAAGAAGGTTGGCACAATGTACTGTAAGCCCGCTTTGATGTAGTAATTCGAATTTGTTCGGTTAGTCGTGTGATTTCTTTTCCTATCGTTTTTTTCTTATATCTAAGTAGTTAGAAAGTTTTTTCAGCTGAAACGTTAACGATAAACAATTTAATAAGGGTACTAATTATTAGTATAATCATAATATCAGTCACTTAATAATAACTCATGTATTGGAGCGTTACATTATATCGTGGCCAGATTTTAATTAAAATGGAATAACTCTCTAAGGAGTTGGAATATAAACATCGAATTTCACATGATGCTTTGAGTTCATGAAAGGTACAAATCACCATAATTGGTAAGTTTCTAGGGTTTCTCATTAAAGCGCGAGGATCGATTTTAGGGTTTTTGAAAAAAAAAAAATCTAATTATCCAATGTGTCAATTATAGAAAAAATAAAATTGCACAAATTAAGCACAAATTAAACCCACCGTAGTAAAAAAAATCGTAGTTGTATGTCATGCCGTTTAAGAGATACAGCAATTTGCTAAACGTTACCCCAGCGGAATCTTGAATAACTCCGAAACCTCAAGACGCACAAATTATATTTTTGGGCACAATTAGGAACAAATTATATCTATCTAAGTAGCTAGTTTGTATTCAGCTACGACCACGGGTAAAAAAACATGTCGCTGCAGTAACGTTACTCCAGCGAAATCTGTTTTTCGTGAATATCTTTGGATCGGCTGGACGCACAAATTATTAATTTCGGGCACAATTACACGAGATGAGGTACTAATTTTCTGTCAAGCCGAAATCCTGAAAAGCGACAACATTCCGCTGGAGTAACGCACACTTTAACATAAGAGGTGAGGTTTTAACAGCAGAGGTAACGCTGCACCATGCAAATATTGTTATTTACCTGTACCTGCAAGTGGGACCCCAGACCAAGCCCAATCTGTACATATTTGGGTATGAGGTACAAACTGGTGACTCAGTCATAAGTCATAAGTCATTTATTTCATAACAAAATACATTGTGTTGAAGTACGAAGTAGGACCTAATATAACAACATGGGGAAAACCTTTCACAATACAAAACACTATAATGTCGCTAATTAAATTATTATTTCCCATTTAAACTTCTTTTAACTGAGGTTAGAACTAATGACCGCAGCTGCGCTAAACCAACTCAAAGTTATTGTAAATTAATAAAGCACAATGTAGAAAGCTTCGAATGGCTTGTCGAATACTGAGGTAGTCTAGGTATTCTCCGAAGCATCATTTCCTGTACCGCGGGTGTCTGGCGGCGTGCCAAGGTGTCGCACCTGTGTCGAGGATCTCTCGAGCTAGTCCCACCCTCATGTAGTCACGTCTGCCTCGCTGAGTCGCTGCTCTAAGCTTTTACTTTAGAGACTAATGTAGTGTGACGTTTTTGAGATGTTGTGAGGTTACTCGAGAGATAAACGTTTTTGGGATAATAACCGTGTCTATACGACACTAAAAACAACAATAGGTATGCATGGTTCGAAAATGAAAACGTTTTAGATAAAGTAAATCTCACTGTTCTTGATTCTGATATAAACTAAAGACGGATAAACAAAATATATGAACAAAATATGTTGGTACCCCAAAAATATCCTTTATCGTCTTCATCACCATTACAAAATATGTTTACTATAATGAAAATTATTTCCATGTTTTTCAAAGCATCAATTATTATGCTAATCACCAGATTTCAATGACAATAGTATCTTTGTCTTGTATTTGATCAACAATTTGATATCGTTGCCACCGTATTGTTTCTCTTGACGAATGATTCACCACGGCGTGGTTATCAAGGAACATGTGTGGTCTCGGTAAATACGGGAGTTATGGAAATATCAGTGATATCATGTGCGACTTGTGGCGAATAATTAAATGGGCGCACGTGATCAGCAATTGTTATTACCAATAGCTTTAACGCCTTAATTGTACAAGACTTCTTGATGAGCTTTATGGTTTGTGGTTAGCAGTCTGGGTGTCCTTTGAAGTACAGTTATTTTTTTAATATTTAAAGTTTGTATCCATCGCTGGACACAGTATTATTACATCCCGGTCCTTTGCCATCTGGATTCAGTCTATTCTGGCAGCCTTTACAGGATAATCAATTTATCGCAAAGGCTTTGAATTCAGACGCTAGGTCTCCTGGGAAATCAAACCCATGTTCGTTGCCAGTGTTCCTACATATACTATATTGTTATTGTATTCTGTACCTTGATAGATAGATAACACGCGTAATATGTGCGATTAGGTCATTACACTCATTAAAATATTTAGTTATTTATTAAAATTGTGAAATATTAGCACACATTTCTATTTAATGGCCCAGTATGTGCTAATTTTGTTAATTAAACGGAAAGCAATTTATTTCTGTATTCAGAAGTTAGTAGAATCGTTCACAATAAGTGATATATGTTATTTACATAGCGCGCGCGTCGGGAATGGCGATGGGGGGGGGGTCTATTGTGCTATACAACACGTGCAGTTGCTACTCGATTAAATTTATTTCTATAACCTACGTACGTGTACGTAGTTTTATGATTGTCTTCAGTGTATACAACTGTTTCTGCAATGTCGTCGATACCTTTGCCCTATTTTATTTCACATAATATATTATTGTGGTTACCAACTGATCGTAATTAAAGTGCTAATGCGATTGTTGATTGGTCGACATTGCTGTAAGTATATTTGGGATTGAATGTTATGCGAATTAAGCTATTCTTAATGTCTTATAAGGTACCTGGGTCGAATATGGCCAGCCGAAAAATATGGCCACATGCCATTATTTCAAATACGAAATATTGTAACAACCTGAACGCGAGCATAAACTGTCGCTAGTGTAGCATCTATTCGAACGGCGTACCTGTCACTCGTCCCGCGCGCCCGCTAGTTGCCCAGTGTTCATTAAATGGAAACGTGTTGTGAGGTTATAAAAAACATCAAGTAAGTATTGACCTGTATTTTGTTAGTTTGAATTTAAGAATTTTTGTAAATCACATTATGATTTTGTGTGACGATTGTAATTTGATATTTCTTTGTTTAATTACCAAAGTAATAGTGAGTTTTTCATTCGTGAATATGTAAACGTAAAAATGCATGAATGCAAATATGCATTATGCAAATAACCGTGTGGCCATATTTCCGGTACTAAGTAAGTAGTAACCTTTTTTTTTGTTTTAGGCCATGGCACGCTATAAATCTAAAGGGATCAGAGGTAATTGGTCAGAAGCATCAATGAAACAAGCATAACATAAAGCATTAAATTAATAAGTATAGTATATTTAAGGATTTTAAATTTAAAATTTAGAAGATCTTGTTGAATCTCATTGTTGATTTTATCTTTCAATTTATATTTCTTGTAAAGATGGTTTCTTTATTTGTACTAAATATCGCCCAAAAATATCTTTTAAATAAATCTTCTATTAAAATATAATAACTATTTTTATTTCATTTTAATTAGAAGTTTTTTAAACTAACTAACTCATACAGTAAATATGGCCACATGTATGGGCATATTTACCTCCCCCGTCGGAAATATGGCCAATTTCTATATTTTTAAAAATGTTGAAAATACTTTTTTATCATTTGAAGTCTTTACATTTTTTTGCCTTTGTTGTAAAGATAAATAACCTCTCTTTATAAATGAGTGATAAAACTTTCTTGTTTTAGCTTTATTATGATTAAAAAAGAATAACAAACCTTAAGGTGGCCATATTCGACCCAGGTACCTTACTACAGTAAATAGTTGCTTTTTATATGAGGTAGCTTAATATTTCTATAAAAGTAAGAATTATTTCTTCAGACATGATCACTGTTGAGTCGTTTGCGTTCACAGTTCTAATTCTCTCGGCGTCCATTACTAAGATAATCTGAGACAATTAGAATTTACTACATTGTTCTGTCATTCTCATAACAGTATTTTTGCAGTAACACAAACTTTAATAAAATTCAAGACGTGTGTTTTATATGACCTAGGAATAAATACATAACATTCTTTTAAATTTTATTGAAAGTTCCACTTACTTTTCCGCAGACTCAAAAATGTTCATGTTAGCATTTTCCTTATTATACATTTATCCAAGTAGTGATGTATGAGCCGCGAAGGAACACATAAAACATAGGAGTTTCTTGTGTAATTTGTTATAAAACCATTTGAAAATGATTATGTCTGGCTGTAAATGTGTAAAATAAATACTCAGGCGTCGATAGCATAAGACTCAATCATAAAAAAGTACAGTGTTAATTACCTATCAGATAATGTTATTAACAGCTTGAATTTATCGCTTCAATAAGAAATACTAACCACTTGATGTTTGAACGATAACTTTGTCTAACGCTCTTCAGTTTCGTGGGAAAAGCACTCGATGTGGCCGGGGGTCGTTCGTTATCAACTTACAGCTATTTACACTCCCTAGGGGATGTCTCTAGGGGATGTCTCTAGGGGATGTCTCTAGGGGATGTCTCTAGGGGATGTCTCTAGGGGATGTCTCTAATAACATTATAGTTGGGTGTAGCCCGCGCTTGTCTCATTACATTTGTATTTTGTTTCGTGAGAGCGAGGGTCGATAGCTTGATGACGTAGTTACTAGGGCAACACGCGTATGGGAATGGTGTATTGAAAGATGTATAGTTGTTGTACAGCAAATAAGGGTTTTATATGAAAATTGGTTATGCAATTTCAATACCCAAGGCGTTACCTTGAAAATGGAAAGAAATTATGCAACAGCAAGGCAATAAATTTGAAAATAGTTATAGGCGTCCGAAACACGAATTGTTATGGCGCACAGACACGAGAACAAAACAATTGCAATACATAAAAACCTCATACAATATCCTACAATAAAACACCATAAAATATTCACAGTCACTGCGAAATACCGCCATATGAAATGCACTGTATAATTTTAAATGTTTATGGCGCGTTAAGTCTGCCATGATTCCATTCATCCCGCCATTACTCCATATTGATTGTCCAAACCTGGCAATAATTCGTCTGCCAACTCTAGGGGTGAGGACTTGCGCGCTGCGGATGTTTTTTGTCTCTCTTACTTTCAATGCAAAAGCGAAAGGTGCGAGTGAGAGGAGAAATAGCGAGATTGATTCACATGCTGCAGATGCTGTGGATGACGAATGTTGAACGGAACCAATTTTGGTGCAGTTTAAAAAGTGTAGTTTTTTTTAATAATGCTTGATTTGGCTAGTTGACTTACGTTTTCTTCTTATTAGATTATTTTACACACATAAAGGGAAATAGTTATGGGAATATATTCGATTACTAATCTATATTCCAAGCAGATTCCCACGACTTAAGTAAATGTTACGAGATATTATCATCATCATTATGATCATCATCATCATCTGCCGAGCCTTTTCCCAACTATGTGGGGGTCGGCTTCCAGTCTAACCGGATGCAGCTGAATACCAGTGTTTTACATGGAGCGACTGCCTATCTGACCTCCACAACCCAGTTACTGGGTAATACGATATCCCTTGGTAAGTCTGGTTGTCAGACTTTCGGGCTACTGACGACCCGTAACGACTCAAAGATCCACGAATGACAGTAATGGATGTTACGTGATAATTCGATATAAATGCTATATTAAGTAGTGGTTTAGCTGGTTTAGGATTAGTAGAAGCGAGAAACTCTAACTAATAATAAGTATGATCCATATTTATCGTATTACTTGTAAGGTAGTTAGTTTCTTGCGTGCACTGTGCAACTATAACTTTAAAGTCATCACGACGTCGTGACGACTTTGGAAGGCGTAAACCAGGCCAATGTAGTTGCCAATAATGACGAAGGCAAATTAAATGCTCCACAACCAAAGTTGTAAGTAACTGACCAGGGCAGCATAAAGGGCGCGGCGATTGATATGCAGCCTGCGGCGTAACCTGAATGTCTGGCCTTACAATTCTATCTGAACTTGACCTTCCGCTGGCTAGCTCCTGCATACCGGCGGCCACTTTCCCAGATGTGTCGCTCGTAGTCTCGGTACGGCACAGCGGCACTCGGGCACAGCCGCACAGTGCGGGCCGCGCCGTCGCTGGCTCCGTACCGCGCTAACCTCCGCAATATTTATATCCTCTCGGGGGATGATCACAAATAGAATGTTAGTGTGAACTCGCCTTAAATTAACACGGCTGTTATGTGGTTAGTGATGTGTTCTAAGATTTATTTAGTACAACGAATTTTATCGTAGACTAGCACCTGTAAGCTTACATCGTAATTTATCAACGGTGAGTGTTTTTGTTAATAAAAATCATTTTAACTAACACCATGTAGATTTTTTACTATGTTTTGACTATAACTAATAAACTATAATTTATTTCTATTCTTTTAACAATAACCGTGCACAAAGTTCAAGGAACTCAACACATACGAAGGAGACGATGAAAAACCATTTTTCGTGGGTAGGTATAGGTATGTAGGTAGAAAATGCGTGTAACCGGGTTCAGGGTATTGACAACCTGAATGTCTGCAGTAGATTGGTACCAACCTACATACATAACTAGATGGAAATTAATCATTACTCCACTAAGAACAATATAATCGTAGGAAAATTCTGAGCAATTTGTTTGATAACACGCGCACGTGTGTCTCATGTCCTACTTTGCAAAATTATAACGTGATTGATATCAAGTCATGTTTATTGTTTTCTAATGCTAAATGTAGCATATAGTAAACAGCAAACAATAGTAAAGCTATTAACAAATATACGGAAATCGAATTCTGAAATAAAAATGTATTATTATTATATTTTTTTATTTTTACATATTTCGGGATATGAGGTCCCGCACCCTATTGCGTAACACACTATTACTCTCAATTTGAATCATTTTGAAGCTTATTGCTAATCCATTGCTCCATATGTTCGACAAAAGTGTCTGCTCAACTACGTAAATAACGCAATGAATATTGTTGAACTGTCAAAATAAAACCCATTGCTACTGATAGTTTGTTACGCAATTACCCTGCCGGTTCTTTGGAAGGCCTGCGAGGGGCCGGAACCAACTCGCAGAGGCCCCTTAGGAATTTTTGATGAAATACGGCGCGATCCAACAATTACGAGTATCCCTGTATGCACTATTAATGCAAGTGCACCCAAGGACAATCCCCGGTTGGTGTAGAACGATTGCAGGATATGGAAAAATAAAAAGTTCGGCTATGGGTTTGGGTGGCTAAAGTGGGTTGGTTACCAAGAACTATGGAAGAACTATGGCCCCTGCCTCATCAATTTTTTATGTACACACGGATAAAATGGCAGGGGGTGATTTGCACACCAATAATGGGCCCCCGAAAATGGTCGCTAGCACATAGTGACGAAGCGACAAGGGGCAACATGTCCTGAGGTGCTTGAGGAGTGGAGAGGTATTCCACGGCTTTCAGAACAATCCCAGAGCCCGGAATATGGTCAAGATCCCTACGAGCACTTACTGGAATACTTCCTTCCCCTGAGCACCTTTGCTCTTGCGAATCTTCACTCAAGCCTGTCCTTGGTATTACTCGTCGAATCGTTGAGCTCCTTAAGTTCTGAGTTGAGCTGCACGGTTACTGACGAATGCGTGCACTGACTGCACAGGTCCACTCAATCTGTGTGGTTCTTTCCTCAAAAGACCACTTCAGACACAAATCTACATAGTCCTCAAAGATCAAAGATTATGTCCGGATTTTTATGTACACATTGACATTGATGAATTTTATATAAACAATGACATGGATATTTACTTTGTAAAGTATCTTATTTTTTATTATTATTATTATTGTGAGTGTGAAGACTATGTGGGTCATTTCTTTTTTCTGTTTTCCTTCTTAGTTAGTTTTAATCATGATCTGGCAGTTTGAGTAATTTATGCGGCCTACCCAAATGTCCTTTCATTGGTATTGTTCGTCGAATCGTACGGCTCCTCAAGTTCTGAGTTGAGCTGCACGATTTTTGACAAATGCGTGCACTGACTGGACAGGTCCGCTCAATCTGTGTGGTTCTTTACTCAAAAGACCATTTCAGACACCAATCTACATGGTCTTCACATGATCTGACCAAGATTATGTCTGGACTTTAAAAGAGACTGTGACCTCTGAGTTTGTTTCGGCCTTTCTTCTCAGAGTAGTCAGATAGGAAACGCCGACCTCATCTAGTTTAAAAAAATATGATTGACATGTAAAAGTGTTTGTACAAACCTACTTACAGAAAATAAATCATTTATCATTTATCATTTATCATTTAAGCCGGCCAATAAAGGCAAGAAAGAGGTGGGAGCTCTGTTCCTCGTCAGCGTTCACTCCAGCCGGCCAATTAAGGCAAGCCAGAGGTGAGGAACAAGACTACTCCCGGGAGATAGGGTCCGTGGTGTCGCTACTGCTCAACAGTACACTCTACCGACACAGACCCAGAGTTCAGAGCTCGCAAACCCCACCACGACGTCAACGTAGAGATACGGCGGTGCGGTTATTATTATTATTAACAGATACCCTACATTCACGTTATTAGTTCTCTATTGCCGATTAAAATTAAAGAGTGCAGTAGAATCGAAATCGAGTTTAAGGATAATTTAATCAGAGTAGGTGAAACAAACCTAATTAAAGAGGAAATTTAACCTACCTGACATGTTTGCATAATTTTTACTAGAAAATGAGATTCCAACAGGCGTTAACGAATGGTAGACCAATCAGCGAACACTACTATGGCAGTTTCAATTCAGTCCTCATGGTGATGCTGAACACAAGAGATTCGATGAGGATACCACAACAAAGATAATGTACCCACTGTAATAGTCGATACACTAATCCTGACGCGTTTTGTGATATCATAGTACTTTAATAGCAATATTAATAACTACAAGATAGATAGATATTATATTATATACATAGCATGATGCACTAAAAGGATAATAATAAGGTCTATCTATTTACACACGAAATCTCTGAAGGGGTCATTGTATTCATCATTACGAACAACTTTTACTGTGGGACCAAACCTGAACTCGCGAAAAAAAATCTGCTGTTCCCTACATGTATGTTCGCATAACTCGTCAAAATGTAGGGAACAGCAGATTTTATTTTGCTTTTTGTCCTGTTTGACGTTTCATAATGATGAGCCTTCAGATATTTCGTGTATGAATAGATAACAGACCTTATATATCGCATGATTTTTTGAAGAAATGTCTCATGATTCATGTTCAAGTATTTTTTTTGATAGACGAGTGTTTTCTCATTTCAAGTGTCGCTTTTTGAAGATAAGGATGGGAAGTCATTCAAGACATACATATACTAGCTAGAGGTTAACAGAATGATCTTTCCTTTTTTCACTGTTATTATCATGACGCTTTATTGATCAACTTTGACCTTTTCCGGGGTTCAAAATAACAACGTCTTTTTCATATTGTCTAATTACAATGTTCCGCTTCTAAGTCGTTTGTATTCTATGTTACCCTGGTATTCTCACCGATATATCCGGGGAGGAAGACGGGTTCTCAAATAGCAACCGCGAACCGGAAAATGAAGCGTGGGACGACAGGACAAACTAGTCTACTGTCAGCTAAACCATACCCGCCGTATATACTAAGGATCTACTGCTGAAGATAGGACTCCTCCTTAGTTGGGTTCTAAGAATATGATAATGTCAACAAATCTAATTTTATTTTGCCATGATTCTATTGCCATGATCTTAGTTTGCCGGAAAAAACGTGTTTGCTTGTGCTACTGAAGCAACAACCACGGATCGGTAACTAACCGAGAAACATACCGTCACTGTTTAGGTAAATATTTTCTGTGAATGTAAAAAAAATCGAGTAAACAATTTAAGAAAGCAGATTAAGAGTCTAGTTGATAACAGCGCTGTTATCAGAGTTAATATTCAGTCAGTTGTGGCAGAGTGACGCACGCGCCGATAACGTCGCGACTCGAGAGAGCCCCGCTATCCACGTACTTACACGACAAGTAAACACTTAGGTACTTATGGCTTAAATACTACTATTGGCTTTTCACTTTTTTTTACCCGACTACAGCGAAGCAAAAGGAGGGTTATGATTTTGACCGGTATGTGTGTATATACATACATATGTATGTATGTATGTTCATCTGTTCTCTCATAACTTCTAAATGACTTGTCATTATTTGATAAATGAGGTATCGTTGGAAGCGTCTTGATTGTCCGCTGGTTTATAGGCTATGACTAAGACAACGAAGAGGACAACCGCTGTCGTATACCACTTTGTCTCAAAGCTTATGATGGCTTACTACTTACTGTTACAATGTATTGTCTTGTTAGGGTAGGTGGCATACGACCACGGCTATCCTCTGAACATCATATGAATATGTATTAAATACATTAAACTATATTACGTGTAAGTTGTTTATTTAAAAGACGATAAATATTGAATAGTTTGCACATAACAATTTCAGATGAGAATATTTTCTTGTAGCGTGATTTTTCATTAGTCTGGTTTTAGTTTTTGAACTTATTTTTTTTCTTGGGTGAATCGGTCAGTTCTGTCTATTTACAGGGTCCGTCTTTCTACATAAGCCTAATTTTGTTTCATCATTAACTGTTATGTAAGTAATGTACATACTTATAGATTAATTTTCCCTGCAATATTTAATTCGTTGTTAAAATATTTGATGTGTATAAAACTACCGGATTGGCGTCTTATGTGCCAGCATCCCTCTAATGGTGTACAGTTTGCTAGTTTGCAGACATTTTATTGATATCTGGATTGTTATGGCTAGTGTAGATGTATCTGTAAGGTGTCATGCGGATGGTCCGCTGCGTTGGTTCCCACAAGTGGCGCAGACAACAGCTGTGCATCAGCTGCGTCATATGCTGCTGCGTTAGCAGACGGAGTGTCGCCGAGTTCATTCTCATTTCTTTTACAGCTATTTGTTTTCAAATATCTGATGGTCATATTTCAATTTAGCATTCATTACACTTTAGATTTTTAAACCCCTCATTGATTTTGATTTGAGATACTCTTTTGTCTATTTCATCGGTGAATCATACATAGCTTCATATCGGTAGATTCTAGACGAAATCGTTTGCAAATCTCAAAACATTACATAAATCGGCAAGTAAGCAATAGATATGCGGAGTTAATAACAATAAACCTCCAGCTCCAGCCTCCAGCGCGTTATCGCGAGTTAACATAATGTGGCGACATCTAACCGATAAAATAAACAGCGTATTAAAACTGAACCAGGCGCGGAAGTATCTCGCACGTCGATTTCGACATCTTGTTTACAGATTATAGGAACCACGATCTTAGTTTACTAAGAGCTCATGCACGTGTCAGAAAGGTGTATGTTAACTATATGTATAGGTAATAATATCAGCATAATTAGCAAGCTTTAGAGTCTCAGAATGGTTACTAGTTATTCTGTGTATGAAGTACCTGTGAATATGGTGTGTAGGGAAAGGGTTTTATGAAGAAAAGCACAGAAAGACAAGACAAGGCATTTATTTCAATTAGGCTCGTCAGTCAAACATGTTAACGAGAAAACTAATTGTCCGTTCCAAAACTAGGTCGTCACGGAGAAGGAAGGACAAGGAAACTCCATGGCAGCTTGTTTTAATGTATTGTATAATATCAACACATTCTTACATTTGCATAAACAATTATTGTTATCTCATTAATCTCTTGGACCATTTCTCAAAGCTATAGGAACTTATCAACGAAAGGAAAAAGAACATGAATATTCCTTAATTCGATTTAACACAAAAGCATTATTAGGCATATTGTATTATACCACATATAGGATAACATAGTTAACAGCAATAATATCAATTAACTTACATGAACGGTAGTCCATCTTTTCACCTCTGTAATTCAACTGCCCTCTGGCCTTCCATCATGTCCTATTAGTTCCCCCAATATTACCCAAGTCGATCTAACATTCCCGCCATTTTTAACTAGTCATACATTTTGACCAAATAACTTTTAATATTGACAGTCTTAAGTAAATCTAATTTGGCAGAACTGTTTTAAAACAATATAAGATATTCAATGTATTTTTATAACAATTTAACAGACTATATTTAGATGAAGTCCCATAAACATACATCCCACTGAGTTTAATACATTTATTATTTATAACCACTTACACATCCAAAATAGCACATAAAATTAAGATAATATTTCAAACACAATGTTTTAATCTGCTATCCTTAAATTTTATGTGAAAGTAAAATAAGTTTTTGTATTTAATTGACCGACTCACAAATCCCCGGTTTCGTACGGAATTAATTATTTACTCGTCTAGAAATACTCTTGACAGCTTAAAGCATATAGTACATACTAATTCTATGCACTTTAGGAAAACAAATCAAGATTATACTGTATATAATTCTACATAATCCTACACGGCCATTCTGATCCGTGCTTCATCCCGAAGTACATAGGTAAATAGTAATTAAATTAACACAACTTACAAGTTATCATTATTGTTCGATTACAGTTTACAAACATTGGTTTATGACAGGCTGATAATTATATTCATATTTCTATATACATTAATACAATCATTGATATGAAATCTGTATATTATAGCTTCTTCATATCACATTCTAGCCACATTGATGTTCTCTTTGTCATAACATCTCTGTTTTCGCTGATATCCTCTTTGATATCAAATCCATTTTCACTGATATCCTCTTTGATATCACATCCCTATCCACACTGATATCCTCTTTGATATCACATCCCTATCAACACTGATATCCTCTTTGATATCACATCCCTATCAACACTGATATCCTCTTTGATATCACATCCCTATCCACACTGATATCCTCTTTGATATCACATCCCTATCAACACTGATATCCTCTTTGATATCACATCCCTATCAACACTGATATCCTCTTTGATATCACATCCCTATCAACACTGATATCCTCTTTGATATCACATCCCTATCCACACTGATATCCTCTTTGATATCACATCCCTATCAACACTGATATCCTCTTTGATATCACATCCCTATCAACACTGATATCCTCTTTGATATCACATCCCTATCAACACTGATATCCTCTTTGATATCACATCCCTATCCACACTGATATCCTCTTTGATATCACATCCCTATCAACACTGATATCCTCTTTGATATCACATCCCTATCCACACTGATATCCTCTTTGATATCACATCCCTATCAACACTGATATCCTCTTTGATATCAAATCCATTTTCACTGATATCCTCTTTGATATCACATCCCTATCCACACTGATATCCTCTTTGATATCACATCCCTATCAACACTGATATCCTCTTTGATATCACATCCCTATCAACACTGATATCCTCTTTGATATCACATCCCTATCCACACTGATATCCTCTTTGATATCACATCCCTATCAACACTGATATCCTCTTTGATATTACATCCCTATCAACACTGATATCCTCTTTGATATCACATCCCTATCAACACTGATATCCTCTTTGATATCACATCCCTATCAACACTGATATCCTCTTTGATATCACATCCCTGTCCACACTGATATCCTCTTTGATATCACATCCTTATCCACATTGACATCCTCTTTGATATCACATCCTTATCCACACTAATATCCTCTTTGAAATCACATCCCTATCCACTCTGATATCCTTTTTGATATCACAATCTCTTTCCAAACTGATATCCTCTTTGATATCACATGCCTATCCACACTGATATCCTCTGATATCACATCTCTTTCCATACTGATATCCTCTTTGATATCATATGCCTATCCACACTGATATCCTCTGATATCACACACGCAGAACACCACCTTCAAAGAATATTTTTTTCATGCCAGGTGGTAGGAACCAGGAGGGTAGAAATGGAAGAAGAGAACATGAGTCGTGATGTTATTAATACTTGCCTTGTTAGAGGATTTACCTTGGCTGCATAAGCAACTGTTTATAAAATAAGGGAGCTTATGCTAAACCAAGGCGCTCTGGGAGAAAAGTTGATTGTATTGTATGTTAAGTTTTGAAGGTCGACGCTGAGCGTGCTCGCAGCTCAAGTCGCAGCAGTAAATAATATATGGAAACAATGGCCGCCGATAAAACTGATAGATTTACTGTCGAAATGTATTGAACAAGCAGCACTCGTAGTCGTGTTACAGCCATTGAGTAACAACGCACGGTTCTGTATGAACGAGGCAGTTTCAAATGTCTTACACGAGAAGAGTATTATCGTCGTTCTTGTTTTACTTACATAACTCCCAGCAGTTAACTTTAACATTCGTACCTTACTCGTATTTACAAGATGAAGAAGTCCATCAAAGCTATCTCAGCTATTTTTCAATAATAAATACCACTGAACATTAATACAGCATTAACTTTGAGACCTCTGCGATTTATTTTTATAACTAGTTATTAATTGACACGCTATAAATTATTCAATAATAGAAGAACAACATAAATTAACACTTATTTATGGACATTCTTCAGAATGCTGTATTAGGAGAGTATATCGTCGGAGATAATGAGGTAATCTTGAGACTAGTGGGTTAGGTTAATTTAATAATCAAGAAAGTTGCATCGATGCATTTGTTAGAGACAGCTTCTGCTATTTCTGATCGCCTGGTACTGGCTGCATTCGAATAATTTTGTGCATTTGTGTTGGATATCAATTAGTTCGCCGAGAGTAGTTTTTAATGCAAATGTAGACTGCAAATGTAAATCTAAACGTGGAAAATAACTTTGAAACACTGGCTCTATTAAAAAACCAATGCAAGTAAAAGTAAATACATACCTACAGCCACCAATAAGGTTACTTGTAAGAGTAGCCGAACCGGATGGGAGCGAGTGTTGTTCTTCAATTAAGAAATAATCAAAGTATTGTGCCCAACGCATTGTATTTACCACAAACGGTTCCAATCACAGTTATGTATTGAACAAGAACAATGCTGTTATTATAGACTTACTTATATCACAGCACTTAGTTACATGTTGTTACACGAATATTATTCCAATGCACCTAAGTTCCTTTAATTAATAAATAGGTCGTCATTTGTTCTACCGCATTACAGTAAAACGTGTCTTGTCTCGTGCATCTTTAAATACACATCTTCCGAATACAAATTAATACAAAGATAACTCTTGTCATAAAATAAACACGATGATAATAATAAATGTTGAAGACGCCAATACTGTGCTTTATTTCTGTTCTACATAATTGCAAAAGATGATGACGAAAATTCTTTGCTGATATTGAAGAGCCAAACAAACATACAAAATTAATCGATTTTGAATGGACCTCAATTAATTTTAAAATGAGAATGGCAATGCCTGCCACAAAACACACATGGAGGGCGCCCGCGCACCGCTACGATTTAAATCAATATCAATCGATTTCAAAACCTCGTTTCTAATGCTGCTGGTAAAGTAATAGGTATCAATATTTTTTTTGTAAATGTGCAACACCCACACGACACACGCACATTAAGGTTAATTAACATTTCTCAACACGGACGCGAGCAGACGGTCAATATCGACGGGAATGCTCGCCAGGCGAGAGGGATCGAGTCGTATCGATTGTGTGATAGCGAGACAATCGAGAAGGTAACGAGACCGCAACTAAACGTGGCGGCTCGAGCCGCCACGAAATGAGATTTTGATGTTGCATGCTAGATCATACTCGTACTTACAGGTTTCACACAACACACGCCTTGGTACTGAGGTATGTCGAATTGATAACAACATTGTGTTTTTATTTTATTATTGTTTTTAATTGCATCAAGATGAATCGCACCTAATTTTGAATGTTGCGAAAGCAAATGTGAGAAGTTGAGCAGTTTGACTGTTAACCTTGCGTTCTCATCCTTAGAGTCCATACATATCTTTAAACGAGTAAGTAGTGGAAGGATGGAAAAACGTTATACTTATATTTCATTAAAGTTATTTTTACAAATGCGCGTGTCAGCCCGCCATGACCTCAACGACATAGCCATACATACAGAAACACCGTTTTGTTTCTCAGAGCAGTATCATTCGCCACGCGTATCGGATACTAACTCGATTAGACCATCTCGATTATGCGGGATCGTTATACCGGTCAACTTGTACTAAATGTTCGTGTGACTAATTAAGTGCTTATAAAATATTATTTCATTGTAACTGCACATTACCACGAGGTCTCTGTCATCCTTTTGTTCATAAGGTTTTAGATTTCTAAAGCCTTATGAACAAGTACACATTTACTTATATTTTTAATTCAATTGGGTATCTTACTAAATTAATTCTTCTTAATTTTACTAACATAGTTTTAAGTATCCATCTACTAACAACATATGGACTTGTAATTCAGAATTATTTTAGTCTGAAATAAATATTTTCATTTCATTTCATTTCATTTTCATCTTTTCCTGTTTTAAAATGGCAACTGTAATTATTTGATTAATTAATTCTAGACCAATAGAATATGTAACGGAGCACCGCTTTAAAAGGGAAATTGTTTCATGATTCAACTCTAATGAAACATCGTAATAGTTTTGAATCGAAATAATTTCCATGCTCTGTTTGGTGTGGGTCGACGCGCAGTAGGTACCTACCTACATAATGAGACAATTTCAGCTAAAATTTCAACGTCGACCACCTTTGTTTATAAACATCAAACAAAAAACTAGAATGCGCAAGCGCAAACGTAGAAATTGCGAGCATAGAGCATGAAATTCGGAAGAATAACGAGAAGAAAGCAGCCAATCATGACGCGTTACGGGGTTCTTATTCGCGTTGAGTAACCACCACATCATGTTTACTCCGACGGTCGGGCAGATTCTTGAGAGATTTTAATCCAAGGTAAGGAATTTTCTAAAGGAGAGCGCTTAGCGTATCGATATAAACCGCAAACGCACATTTGATCTGATGACTATTAAACAACTATTAAGTTAAAATTTATTTCGGTTAACTGCGTAAGTGTTATATCCAAGTTAGAATTGCCACTAACTCATTATCTATTCTATTGAGTAATAATGATTAACAATGACAAGTAATCAATTAAACTGTTAAGCAATAAATGAGTTATTGATTACTAACCTATTTATTATGTAAAATAGGTAATCAACTAATTATTTAATCATTAATTTGTAATAGAGCTAATTCAGTTTACTGACGCGCGTCAACCGTACGACTCTTTGCATAATTAATTACGAAAAATGCACTGGTGATTAGCAGGCGTTAATATCAATTATCGCACACTATTAGCCTGGAAAAGCAGTACATTACGCACGTCTGCAGATGTTACCGTAAGCCAGTGGTCTCGAACTTCGTCGCAAAATCGGTAGGTTCGAGACGACTGCCGTAAGCTGCAGGTGTAACACCATATCAAGGACCTGATTATGGACTGATAAAGTATTGTTCTAGTTGTGAAGTTGATGGCTGGCAAAAGAGACTGAAGCGATTACATACAATCTTGAGCCTGGCTCACCTGGGTGTAAAAAGATGAAAGTGGTTTTAATAGCTTATACATATATTATCACCCTTTCGCTGAAAATTCTGCGGATTTTGTCAATCTGAGAACGCCGATTCCTGAAGTGCAAAATATGTTCTTTGGCACTAATAGTTATTATAATTAGTAGTACGTAAATGTTTGAAAAATCATATGAAAAGGAAAGCACTTAAAACGCATCGGAAAACGAAACGAGTGAGCAAACAAGAGCAGGCGGCAACTGTCTAGTCAATGTCAGTCCGCTGACATGCCAGTGACAAATAGAAGAGTGATTTTAATCGATATGAAATCGATTATCATTAATATTGGTTTTTCAGTAAATCATTGATACTTTATTTATTAATATGACTGTAATTATATGCACTATGTTGCATATAAGTATAATTATATAGTGCACTTAATTACTTTGAGTTAATTATTTAGTGCAAAGGTTTTATTTTCGTAACTGTGTAACCGATTACTCAATCGATAATCTCACGAAAAATATCTTTCTCATATTATTTCTCTGCTTCCAGATTGAGAATTGAGGTGATTTAATTAATTAATAATAATAATAATTATATTTCAGATCATATCTCAACTTATTACATTTGGGCCCACCGTTTTCCATCTCCTTTTAGAATTTTCTCCCGTGACAATGCGAGTACTCTAAGTATTATATGAAGTTAGTAAATAACAGTCAAAAGCAAAGCGGAAAATACAATGCAAGCACCGATTAGTTTGTCAGCAAAAACATTTATTTGGTTTCTTAGGCATTTGCCAGTCAGCAGTCAGCAGCCGGCGGCGCTGGGACATCAAAGTGCGTCAGACGTACTTAAAACTACGTCTGATGCACTTTCAAGTCCCAGCAAATTGTTTTAGCTGATAACCTCATTAGTGCTTGCATTGTATTTTCCGCTTTGCCTCTGACAAATATTGACTAACTCCATAAATGCCTATTTGTCTAATTCCGTAACGAATCCGTAGTACAAACTGTAAGAGGCCTATTTCCAGCACTTAGTAAATTAAAAAAAGTATCATAATATACTGCTGCACACTAGAACATCGGGTTCAACATAATTCACGTCACGGTGAATCAATCCGATGAGCTTGAGTCATTAATTACTGTGAGCCGATTACAACCCGTTGCTATCGTATAGTTACGTGAGTTCCTATAACGTAAACGTAACTAACAGTATTGTTTGTAACTCGTAATCTTAACTAATAGGCCTTTGTGGTGGTAGTACCGAAAGGTCCCTTGTCGATCAACCTACAATTCTAGTTTTAGTTGAGTTCAGAACATAATTTTTCTTGCCGATTGCCCAGAAACCCAAGAAAATGACAGCAGTTTTGTTTTCTCCTCCCACCCGTTCTTCAGACAACTTTTCTCCTCCCACCCGCTCTTCAGCCAAGTTTTCTAGGGAAATGCTATAATATGGAACGTAGCAACTAACGGGGGCTTCGGCTGTTCAGGTTGCTACCCTCATCGTTATCATAATTTTCCATACATCTCATAGACGTTTACTGTCGGAGATCGACCATAACGGTAGTGACGGATGTATCGGTAAAGGAACATTTTCATACGTTTCCCTGAAAAGTATAACCACCTGACTAGTCATAAGGACTTGGTATCGATGCAGTGGAAGAACGTGAACTCAGAACACATAATGATGCATGTATGTATGTATAACGTAATTCTATACATACGCTATGTATGAATACATATTCAGTTATGTAAAAATTTCAACGGTTTTCACTGCGTTACATATTTGACGCGTTATTTCTGTGCTTCCTGACTTTTTTAGGTTAACTTTAATTGCAAGCAGTTGTAGTGAAACGTGAAATGTTAGAATTTCCGCATCGCCAGTGCATAGTACCGGTGATGCTTTGCACTTTCATTTGTTTTTGACTGAACTCGAGCTGCCTTTGATGTACCTATACTTTTATCAACAACAGCGATCGGAGTATGTTTTATTGTGTAAGAGGGAACCGTCCCTCAACAACAGACGATTGAGAACCTTTTTCTAGTACCTCAAACCAAAGCATTTATTTCAATTAAACTATTTAAAGGCACTTTTGAATTGACAAGGTCATTCAGAATATGAAGCTGGTTACCCGTTCCAGAACGTAGAAGGAAAGATATTTTTTTTAAGTATAGAAAATACGAGTAGTTCTATAGATATCTATACCTACTGGAAATCTATAATAAGTCTATGGGCTTACAATAACATGGTAAATCTCTCAATATTGTTCGTACTAACTTATATTTGCAGTTGGAATATATGGGAGAACTTGTTTTTAAACTAAAATATAATGTTAAGTTTTTTCTTGGGATACATTTATCTCAAAGATGGAACTCTTCATTGTACGTGGTCCGACACGGCACTTGGTAGAGTTTATTAAATTTTATTGAATCAAATACATAATTATTCCTAACAACAACATTGATTTTGAATAGATTAAATCTTGGATTATTGAAATAAATGTGCTCCCAATGTCTGAATGTCTCCGAGCTGTGTGACAAGCGGTATCAGTCGCTTTCGCTACGACTTCCACTTTCTGAGCGATTACGTAAATTACATAAATAAACATAATGAATTATGTACGACGTGCGTATAACACTGGTATCTAATGTAAAATGAACTACATTCTATTTTTTGTGTCCCTTTTCCTATTGCTAAATATGCTTACGTACTTATACAAGTGCTACAATTACAAGACCTATCATTGTTTGTAGACCTATTATTAAAATTCAAAAATTAAAATTGATAAAATACAACATACATTTTTGAAATAATATAGGTATTACAAAATTTGTTGCCTGTACTAGGATAAACCTGTATCGCAGGTGGTATGAGTACATTTACTATTAGGACAACTGATTTCAATATTATTATATTTCCGGATGACAGCGATGCGGACGAGTAGGTAGGTACTTCCACACCTAAATCTTTTGTTTTTAAATTTATTTATACAGCGTGTAACGGAAGGGGGGTATCAACCCTGAAGGAGGTGAATGTGCTCATGAAACTCAACAACTTTCCCCAAAGAACATAGGTCGAAATATGAAAAAAAAATTTGGCCCTCCCATAGTAAATCAATCAGCTGGTAGTCAGTTTTGTAAGGGAGGGCCAATTTTTTTTTTCATATTTCGACCTATGTTCTTTGGGGAAAGTTGTTGAGTTTCATGAGCACATTCACCTCCTTCAGGGTTGATACCCCCTTTCCGTTACACGCTGTATATTTGTTAGTTTTTTTTTATTTAGTACCTATATAGTGTAAATAGTTAGTATACTTACATTAATTTTGTACTAAATAAAAGTAACAGGTAAAAAAAAATGTGAATCATTTGTGTTCGATTTAAATAAATAAAAAATAATAATAATAATAAAAAAACAATATTTCGTGACAGACAAGTAATAAATGGGCAAGTTTTCATTATACATTTTTAATTCATTAATAAATATTTTCTGTAACTGTCTGTCGTTTTTGCTGACTGTACAATAAAATTAATGAATTTAAAAAGTATCTGGATTACACATAATTTTATTATTTTTGAAAGTTTAAGGTGTCCACCTCAATTATTTCTTATGCTCCATGAAGCATTTCGTCAATATCTCGAATAGTGACATGATTGCAGAGAACAACTGTCCATTTAGCACATTCTTGTTTCCAATACTTTCGCAACAGCCTCCAATATGGCGCTACTACAAGCATTTAAGATATTAATTAACCTTATTAGTGCGGGGGGCGATGCCCTTGGCGCCAGTGACATTATCAAGCGCGCGCGCAGCTTAACTGGATCACAGTACGAAAGAGAATGAATAGCAAGATTACCTACTAAGTAGCAGTGCGTACTGTGCATGTGGCAGCGCTAACTGTGGGCAGCAACTGGGATGTAGTCCGGGTCCGGGTCCTGCGTCAACACGTGCAGCACCCGGGTTGCGCACCACACCGTCGACCACAATCTGAAACATTTTGGAGGACATTGCTTCATGTGTTCGAAAAATTTGTGTGCCTAACAACGCAAATAACGCAATGAATGTTGTTGAACTGTCAAAATAAAAACCATTCGTAACGTTTAGTGTAGTGTAGTGGTTTTACGAAATTACTCCGCAAGTTCAAAACTAATCTAATATCTACAAGCACTTAGCTTGTACACACATCAAAAGTGTCTGGGGATCAAGTACGTTTTAGAGCATCGGCGCAATTGAGGATTATTATTTTAACTTTTTTGGATAGTTATTGATTCTTTTTAGTTAATTTCACGTATTTACATAACCATTACAATTTCTGCATCGGAGCTAAAAAAAATATACATAACTTATTTTGTCCATTTGTTTACTAGGAGCACATGCCTTCATGGAATGTATAACAAACAATGGTACCACCATCGACACCGATGAACAAAGTGTTAACTTTATTAACTCTAGCCACGTGAGGGGTATGACAAATTGAACATCTTTTATTTACAAGCAATGATACAATGAAAACGTGGCAACTTGGCAAGTAGTTCTAGAAAAGTTCTAGAAAGGCCTAGAAAGTCAGTTTCCTCATGTTTTTCCTTACATTTTCCTTCGTCACATACGAAACGCTCAATTCAATTCAATTCATTTATTGAGATAATTGATCTTCCTTATGGAATAGTGAATTAGTACCAAACTGGATAAGCCTCGTCATCTGCCTAGCCTTTTCCCAACTATGTTGGGGTCGGCTTCCAGTCTAACCGGATGCAGCTGAATACCAGTATTTTACATAGAGCGACTGCCTATCTGACCTCCACAACCCAGTTACTGGGTAATACGATACCCCTTGGTAAGACTGGTTGTCAGACTTTCGGGCTTCTGACTACCCGTAACGACTGTTAAAGATCTACGAATGACAGCCGGGACCAACGGCTTAACGTACTCTCCGAGGCACGGAGGGGTTTCGGTATGTAAAGATGGTCACCCATCCACAGACCAACTGCGGCAAGCGTAGCTTAACCTGATCGATCGACCTGTGCGGCTGTTATTATTTAGCCACGGGCCCTTCATTTAGCCACGGGCCCCTCATTTAGCCACGGGCCCCTCATTTAGCCACGGCCCCCTCATTTAGCCACGGGCCCCTCCAAACTGGATAAGCCTGAGGAGTTAAATAAAATGTTGTTTTTTTTACTATCAATTTTATTTCAAGAAGCAATGGCTTCTGCCAATTTTTCTTTTATCATCATAAGAAAAATCCAACCATTACATTATACTTACTTAAATTAAAGGCTTTACTAAAAGTACTTAAAACTCCTAATAATTTTTTGTACATATTTGATTCTCAACAGAACATGAGTCATGACAGTAAGCTCAAGCTCATATGTTATGTGCACCATATTGTGATCATTATATTAATGATAGTAATTTCATGCTTATAAAATTCAAGTCATCAAGCACGTGCGGGGAAAGTGAAACCTTCTTGAACATGTCAAGACCATGCTGTTTTATGGTTCTCTAGTCGACCTTGAGGGTCAATTAGTGTGGATTCTATACAACATTAGTGGCGGTTATGTAAGTTAGCACATACTACATCATTCCTTGCTATCACAAAGATATAGGAAGTTTAATTATGCTGAGAACTTGCATACTTATGCCCCCGTCTGCCGCGGCGCGGGTCCACCTTTCAGGGTCGACGAGGCATCCCTTTCTGTTACCTGCGAGTGCTAATGAAATAAAAGTATAACGTAATTGATGAAACTGCCATAATGGCTGGTAACGTATTTTTAATGAAAAGAACTTTTGTTTTGTGCAAACATAAAAAAATATTATGGAATGCGAAACTTCATACATTTTGTTTGCAATCATTAATCAGGGTTTCCTCTATCTGGCAGAATCTTGATGCTCCGAGATTTATTTATCATAACACACTGCATAATCCTCTTGTTAAAACGAACAATTTTAAGGCATAAAAAAATTATTGTTATTATTTGTTTTTTATTATTGTACGCCGGAGCCGTCACAGAAACCATGCGTGCTGCACATGCAACATTGCATACCTGCATGCTGCATGTATGCTGCATGCATGGTGAATGCTTGTTTGCATGTTTGCATGCTTCTTACAGTCCATATCTCAATATATCAGTCAATATCAATCAATTTTATTATTATGGTAAGAAATACAAAATTATTGAAACTGAATTTTCTGTAATGTGATAAATGAGTCTTTCAATTATTATCTATATGAAATGTTTGCCAAAAGACGATTCTGACTGTGAACTTTCTGCGATATGATGGTTCTACTTTTTAATTATTATGGATATGAAATTTATGCCTAAAGATGATTCTGACTTACAAAATTATGAGTTTTGAATGTATGATAAATGAGTATTTGCCAAACGATTTACTGCGCAATGAAGTTTACGCTGTCCATTTTTATGCAAAATATATCATTACATAAAAAGGGTCGACACAATTAATCATCATAAATCAATAAAATTTTATGTTGTTTGCCAAACGTAACAAACTCAAAAACAATTCACCAAACACGCAATAATTTGATAAATAATATTGCTATATCACAAAAGTACTGTCGTAGACACAACTGCTAAACTATTTATTTGTTTGCACGCAAGTGTTAAATGAGGTCGTTGCTGCGGAACAACAATGTAGTGAGTATTAGTAAGTAGTAAATACATTGTATTCAACACGCGTCATTAATATGCCTCGTATGGTAATGGTATGGACATTTCGCGTTCAATGGCCACGAATACAAAGCGTGACACGCATTATGTGACTTACCAAATGGAAGACGTTGCACATAGTGTAACTTTGTCTGGATTAATCATAATAGGACCTACTGAGTATGATTGAGGAGAGATCCCTTGTGAGGCTGAAGCAAATTAAGCTTCAAAAATGTATACTAAAGTGGAATTCAACAATTAAGCATAATACCTATTAATTTAAAATAAATCACCCAGAAATGCTTATTAATTGTGGTCGGAAAACAGCCAGTGGAGGTCGTTGAAAGATTGGTTTGAAATCAAGCCTTGTTCGATTAGCCTGTAGGAATCGACCAATTAGTTACCGTTTTCATTTCTTACGACACTTTTGTGCACTTGTCGCGATAGGGAATTATTCATATCCAATCTGCTGACTATGCCTACTCTATGATATCTATGATATGCCTTATCGACAATTGGAATCTTACCTGTTGCACTTTTATTGAGAACAGAAGGATGAACATCCAGTGCCTGTAATCTTAAAATAGTGGGTTCAATATTTTCAGCAGTGGTGAAAACATCAGTCTCCCTTTTCCTCGATTTTCTAGATTTCTTCTTACTGTTACCAACTACTAAGATGGAAGTGATCCCATATGCATATATGCTCATACATATTTCCTTCCGGGTCGCACTTTCCTTCAACTTATTATTATGCTAACTAAATACTCCTTTTCGTTGGTCTTCCAAACTTTTATTATTGTAATTGAATCTCTCGATGTTATCTCAACGACTGCGTGATTCATGTTAATTGGAGTTGTGTGCAATTAGCGCCGCATGTAAATCTGCTGGTCATGATCTAGCACGGCCACGGGGAGACTGCTGGTCATGATCTAGCACGGCCACGGGGAGACTGCTGGTCATGATCTAGCACGGCCACGGGGAGACTGCTGGTCATGATCTAGCACGGCCACGGGGAGACTGCTGGTCATGATCTAGCACGGCCACGGGGAGACTGCTGGTCATGATCTAGCACGGCCACGGGGAGACTGCTGGTCATGATCTAGCACGGCCACGGGGAGACTGCTGGTCGTGATCTAGCACGGCCACGGGGAGACTGCTGGTCATGATCTAGCACGGCCACGGGGAGACTGCTGGTCATGATCTAGCACGGCCACGGGGAGACTGCTGGTCATGATCTAGCACGGCCACGGGGAGACTGCTGGTCATGATCTAGCACGGCCACGGGGAGACTGCTGGTCATGATCTAGCACGGCCACGGGGAGACTGCTGGTCATGATCTAGCACGGTCACGGGGAGACTGCTGGTCATGATATAGCACGGCCACGGGGAGACTCATTAAAAGCTAAGGCTATGTTCTATGGCTGCGCACGGGCCAAATTGCATGTTACGATATATACAAGTCACTGCATGTTGCGATATATGCACTCGGATTATTATATTTTAACTCTGCTTTAATTATCAACTGTGTTGCAAGATTTTATTAGACCACTCTAAGAAAATATCATTGGTTCATGGCTAGAACTAGGTATTTTGATGTATTTGTACTATATTATATGTGTGTGAGTTATAAGATATTAAACAAGTAGATCGAAGAACAAGAGGTGTTAATGATATTGGCAGTGGGCTCTGGTGGTTAAAAGAATCTCTTGTTTCTTACGATCTGCAATGTGTTGTGGGATTTCGGTCTACCCTTCCCCCAGCTCCTCCATCCGTTCAAGCGAAATCGCTTTAGTTCTGCATGACTGCATCAGCACTATCTCAATGGGTAGAGCACAACAAAGTCAATCTGCTCCAGTGAAACGATAGAGAGCCACGCGGTGCGTGTCAGCGGCGGCCGCGACTGTACAACGGTTTCACTCTCGACGCGCGCCGCCGTCACGGTCAAGGCGAGCACCGCTGTCGGCGCCTGTACCTGTGTCCATTACAACCGATTTAGATAACTGTGCCTTTTGTACGGTGGATTACAATAAAAACAAAATTGAACTGTTGTTTTCGGGCATTTACTTAGCGATAGGAAAGAGGACGAATGAACACTCGTGTTATTTTCACATTTCTTACGTTTTCTTCTCGGCCAAAGCTAATTTATTTGCCTGCTTTTGCAATCTATTTACACTTCAGGCAGTGTCGGTGTAATTCGATCAAATTCGCAATTCCTCCATAATGAACTCCATAACTCATTTACGGTAAATCAACTGCAGTTATTTCAACTGACATATATGAAACGTCAAACACTCTGCCGCGCATACAGAGTGGCAGTTCAAAGCAGAACAAATATTCGTGATCGTATCGGGCGCGGCAGTGGACACGGTGCATGTTTGTTTAGTTATTTGTCTACTAGCGGCGCGCGCGCCCGGTCATTCAACATTTATCACAGTTCCGATTCCGACCAATCACTATGCAAATTATTGTTTAAACATGGCATATTAAAGTTTATTTTATGTGTTTGAGATAGCATACTATGTGGTCGTTTGTAACTTCAGTGTACACAGAGTGTACGTAACGTACAGGTGTTGAGAAGAAAGTTTAAATGTTAGAAAGCTGAACTAATGGATTTTTACTGAAAAATTGGCTCTTTGATGTAATGGGAATTCCGGTGTTTATGAAATTCTTTTAAATTATCGAGTAAGCATATTAGTTTCAACATTATTAAAATTTTGTGAAAATGCGTGAAAAGTAAACGTTTATTTCCTACTATTGTTTACTATTAACATTCTCCAAAAGTTCGATATAGGTACTTAACGGTGTTGCATCATTTCGTTATTTACAAATAAGATTATTTTAGCTCTAAATTTACTCAAATATTAAAAAAAGGTGTTGCGCCACTTTTGATGCCGACTGTACTTTACATTCAATAAATGACTACACTAAATAAAAATTATGTTGATTTGGCAATATTATCTAATATAGAATACGTAGAGCGGGTCACACGAATACTAATTAAATAATTAATTACATAATAGTTTATTGCAATAAGGACGGAGTGCAAACAAAGTTATGTTCAAGAGGGGAAAGCTTCCGCTCATTGAGCAAACTTTACATAACATTATTTATGATAACAAATTGCTGAATTTAGTTTAAACAACTAGATAAATATCCTGTCATAGCATCAAATTAATAACGAAATCTCCATTTTAGATAGTTAAAATAATGACATAGTTCCTTTCAGAAATTGTATAATAAAATTGAATAGGTACATTAAAAACATTGCTAAATAAAGTAATATACACAAATCGGTCATGAGTCGAATAAAAAATAAAAAAATATTTCAGACCCATAACGTCCATTGGTTAGTACAAAACGACTATCTACCAGAGAATCAACACAAAATATATTTATCATTACGCCGCAGTGGCACGTAGGCGTATCCAAATTTGGGGCTGTCCCACCCATCTGCTAGGTATAGCATTCGGGATGCTGTTGGGGCTGGCGCATGCCTTGCGCATTATGGAGGCGCATTGCTTGCGCATGATGGCGTGAAAGTCATCTATTCCTCCCGCCTCTGCGACCATGCCGGAAGCACAGCAGTAGCGCGGCAACCCCATCAACACCCTGAATGTATAAATACTGAAGAACCGGAAGCTCTCGTAACAGTGGTAATGGCATGCAATCGATAGGGACTCGTTATCTAACAGTTATCGAGTTTTCCGATTGCAATAAACATTTCCATAATCCTGTATGTTTCCCGTTCGGGCCAGTCTTATCGTCGTACGAGGAAGTGGTTAGTTGCTTGAAATGAGCATAATTAATGCTCATAAACTAGGCAGCAGTACAAGAGTCTGCAGAATGATGTTTTACCCGACTGCAGAGACCGGATACCTGTGGAAGTATGGAAAGGTCTTTCAACATATATTATGTACGTATTTTAAGCTCATAATTTTCCTCTGAACTATGATATAACATTATTTTAAATGGCAAGGGAAAATAAAAATGGCCAAATGGACAACTATTATTGTGATCACATTGGATTCGCAGCTTGACGTCAGGACTTTAGAATAAACTGCATATTTGATGCATTAATACATAAGTATAGAAAGAAGCATTTGTTTTATAACGATCTTAACAGGAGTTGATTCAATTGCGCCAGGTGTAGGTGCCAAGACACCTTGACTGTCATTAGGTTTTCCTAACCCATCGTAACTTACAGAAAGAATAGTTCAGAAGGAATCGTTCAATATGTCACTGTATTTTCAAACACTATCCAAATCCGTTGCAATGCAGTCTGCAGAGTGCGTTCGTGAGTATTATCGGTGTAAACGATATCGGTAGTATTATTAGTATTAGTGGTTCGTGGACACCTGCAGGCAGCGGGCACTGAGCGGAGACAGCCGCGCTCGGCCCGGCCGGGTCACCCGGCCCGGCCGGGTCACCCGGCCCGGAACACGGGTTGGTCTGATTCAAAAGTCAAAACAGATCACCAATTTCCGAGGTGCTCCTAATAATCATGGTTCCCTGGTAGACACTGGCGGGTTTGCGTTGATTTTAAAAGAATAAATCAGGCAAGCATTGGATTAAGAATGTGTTGAAATAGTTATTCGTCATGTTTTGTAAGCACTTAAAATAAACAATACTAACGGATATTTTCTTTTTGTTACAGTTCGCCGTTGAATGTATGTACATAGGATGAGACAGATATTTTAAGTGACAGGTAAGTACCTGTTTCATTAATTATTACAGATCTTACACCAACATTAAGATAATTCAGACAGTAATAAGTAAGTAAATGAATTAATCCATTTTTCTTAGCGAGATGTTGCTCTGACCGTAAGAAGATTTCCCCAAGCGAGCCATTAGGCATTAGACACAGTGTTGACTGCGGGAAAGTGGGTTCCGAGCTATATTGCCCCACTCAAGGAGAAAATAGCTTTGTGAAGAATATTGGGCGATTGAGAGAGGAGTTAAATACAGTTGAGCAAAGGAAGGCAGCAACCACAGTATCTTGTTAATAACAGTGTTTACAAAAACACAGTGTGAATGTTGATCGTTCACTCTCAAGACCCGATCAAGGGTGATTGTGACAAATAAATACTGTACATTGGAGAGCAGAATGCATGAGATATCTATAACATGCCTTTCTCAAACTTAGACTACGATGACATGCCATCTTTTGGGACTTGAAAATCGTGACGCCTTCAATCCAGAAAATGCTTGCTCTACTTTTCTTGGACCTCCCTCAATCACCTTCAAAGAAAGCAACCACAATAAGCCCTTATTAGACAGCAACAATGGGACTATTCGATTAAAGGTCATTTAACTTGAAGTACTTCATACAAAGTACGGTCTAATTGTAATCAAGTACCGAACGAGCGGCGCGCGCTGCCGTAGCCACGCTCAGTGTTAGCTACTAGCTCGCTATGGTCAGCCGAGGCCAGCAGAGCCCTTCTCGGAATGCGACCTCGCCACTGTTGAGATAATGTTAGATAATCGTACTGTTCACTATTTACCTGACAATAGAACAATAGTAGCGTAGATCTGGCCTGTAGTAGTGAGCTCGTGACTCATGTTCGGTGGAGTTATTTGGAATTGATAAATCAAGAACAAAATAAGAAGGGTCAAACTCAAATCCATTCCATACATTTTGATTTCGGTTATTTCTTTAATTTAAATTTCAACCATTGATTTATTTCGACTCAGTCAATCTCAGTCAAACGGAACCTATACACACTCACCTACATGCATACATAACTATATACATACGTAACTGTTATAAAGTCATAAACCATTCCTTTACGGCGACTCGAACAAAAGTACAGCCTGGTTCACTGCTGCTCCACACGGTGGGAACGGGGCCAGTGCACACTGTGACAACTTCCACAATTTGCGACAAACGGTTGCATTTACTGCAATTAAACTTAAAAAGGACGCTTACGTAACTAACCTAGCGCACTCCAAACTGCGCCCATTGGGAGCGGAATTGGATCTTATTACGGAACTGAACGCAAATAGTTCGTCGGTACTTTAAACCTTTGTCTTTAGAGTTGAGAGTCCTATTCTAATGGCACAGTGTATTGGGCAGCTTTCTACACGCGCCCTGAATACGGTAATGTTGAATTGATCCGCTTATCGCTGCCGCAATGGGCGTCCGCGCCATTTTGGGCGCTCAAGCGACGCTCCGACCAACTCCGACTGACGGATTACTGCCACTTACCATACAATAAAAAAGTAGAGAAAAGCGATTTTGTAAAGAGGCACATTTACATACTGCGTTCCTGCTCCCTCTATTTACTGCTCTGAATCTACAGAGAACGAGGATTTTTTTTTTTTGTTATAGCTGAAGCCGGGTTGATCGTATAATTTGTCAAGTTTCAATTTTCCGGGTCTACATGTTGATTTACAGTGATAGAATAAGATTCCGCTGGTGCAGGCAGTCAATCCAGAACTAGTAGTGCCTTGACTAGTAGGCCTTTTGTTCTTCTTGATTTATCGTACTAGCTTAGTTCAGTATCGCTCTCACTTATTGTCATAACTACAACAGCACGCGCGCGCGCACGTCTCACGATATGATACAGTACTGTTTTAAATTGGAAATCGTCGCGATAAGGCACCTAACAACGTTTTACTTGATAGCTTAGTTCCGGTTCATTAATTTCCGAGCCAAACGTAGCTGCTGGAGAGCTGTTATTACTTGACATTACTATTAACGTTGAATATTCATAACTAGTTATATTTGTTTCTATGAGTTCGTCTTCATCTCCTCAGATTTTTGTTTTGGTTTGGTCTGACCCATCGTGTTGACAGGCGAGTCGGTCCCCTCATGCCTCTGGATCATTACTCGCGTTTTGATCGAAAGCCGCTTCACGGCTGTCAGCGGGATCAAAGTGTCAGCGACGCCGGCGCCGGTGGCAGGAGTTACGTCACCGGGAGACGGGTAGACGAATGTTATGTCATCATGTCATAGTGCCAGATTGTGACGTGACCGGCTAATCAGCGTGGATTGACGGAATTATCTGTTTTTAATGTTTTCCTGACCTATATGCACAGGGTCAGGGGGACCACTGTTCGTGTCTCAAATTCTTTCGTAGAGATCTGAAATCTAACCATTAAGGAAGAAACACAGTAGATGAAGGGCACAGTCTTCTATCTTCTAGTCTGCATGGAGAATACAGCCTCACAAATGACGGAGTAGCCTTATGGCGTGCTTCCATTCAAAATTAGCGTGTTGGTCGGTGAATCCGAGGTAAGTGGGCGTCGCCCGTCGACCTACTTGCTCGCTGCTCGCTATTCCCTAATTGTTGCCGAGCTGCTCACTCGTTCATATTGTAGGGCTGACGTTGTACGTCTACTTACGATTCACTACTTACGTTAGAGTCGTCCAAAAGTGATTTGTGGCTCAATCAAACTGATCTGTCTGTGATGTGTTTTTAACATAATTCTAGATATCATCAGAGAAATTATAAGCAAGTTTCCGTATTACGAGTACTTCTCTAATTATTAAGCCTACTTGCCTGGTGACCTAGTCTAGTGCTATATTGAAAAATGTTTCCTAAACAATGTTTTGCAACCCTACCCGGTGTGAGCAGATGTTTTAGCGTGTGACACAATCATCAGTTCCGCTTTCCGTGCTAAGTGTGCTACGGATGCGACGCCGCCCAATTTAATTACTGCTGCACTTTCTCGGCGCACACGCATCATACCGCGCGCCGCTCATCTGCGAGGTCTCCTGAAACGACTGCTACTGAACCGATTTTTGACTAAGATGAACATTATTTTCCATGGAAAATTTGATAATTCCGGAAATTTTCCTTCGGATGCAACGCCCAAAGCTGTCCGCCTTCCTTAATAGAATCCCTGTAATAGTAGGGTATTTCTTACGTGGTGTCAACTGTATTATGTTTGAACTCTGTGTCACGAAAATATCAGCCCTATTCCGACTTGATTCGCATACGAAATCTAAACACCATCCATGGCAGCAAAACAACATTAGCGAAAAGCCTAATGTATACTTACTCGAGAAAAGTGAAGCTGTGACAAAAAGCAGCGAGAGCACATGCAAGCAAGCGGACCGGACCCACCTAATAGATGGGACATAAATACCCACTCTGCTATAACATATGCCTATTTGCGACGTTTAGCGCGAAATCTGTCTCGTTTCCAATTCTGTCCGGTGTATCGTCACAGCTATTAGAAAACACCCTCTCTCAGCAGTAGAGAGTGGACATGGATGGACAGTGGACAGTAGATATTGCAGATAATGCCACACGTTACGTGCTGTCTTAACAATTATAGCCGTGAAAAAGTGTTGAAAACATCCACGGCTTTCTAGCTGGATAAAAGTGATTTGTGGATGCAGTTACAAATAAATGTCTTGACTTTTCGTGATAATTAATTACACTGTTTTTAATACAAAATGATTTCATTCTTTATATCTTGAAACAATAACAATCCAAAGAAAATGATAAGCATTGGGTCTAGCGAATAGCTAACATTTCTCAGAACAAGTTATCTAGACTAGGAGACGCCAACCGGACGGATAATACAAACGTTGCGTTGAAGGAGTCTAATCCAAAACTGGCGTAGAAGGTAGTTAGGCAGCAATGGGTGGAGAGGCCGTTCCCACGACCAGTAAGCTAAAAGCTAAGTTACTCGAATAACTGATTAAATTCACCCAACAGTGATTGCCCAATTACATCTTAAACTTAATCTTTATTGAACCAGCGGCTGTGTGACTGCTGTGTCAATTTTTTCATCGCTAATTGCATTAAAGTACGCTGATTACCCTTTATGTTACAAGGTGAAATTTAATTTAAATTTAGACAAGTGATTAAGAAAATAAACGGATTAATTTAGACAATATATCCAAGATTGAATATTTAATTTGAACGTGGTCGTGGGGAAGGCTGAGTTTACAACAAAAATGCATTTCATCTGCGATGTATCGAAACGAGTCGTTATGGATCAATGCGCGCGCGTCGCTGCCTTGTACGGCAAATATTTATGACGCTATTTTATAGTTCAAGAGCGGTACCGTTTGTAAGCATTAAATTCAATTAGCTTATTTCAATGCAATAATTGCTGCTGGACAAGTGGGCATGTCTTTATAAGCGATACTTGCTCTTATTCAATTATCATAAAAGGCTACAAAATTGTTCTATCAACTACTAACTAGCTCGTTCTGTTTGAATCTACAGGCATTTTCTACGTCTTGAATTGATCGTGCCAAGATTCTCATGTTATATGTTATTATTGACAATGTTTTCATCAAACGAGTAGTAGGACTGGGTGATCCCACATCAATTAGTGAACAATATGTTCTAGTTAGCACCGCCCATGTAGCGCTCCAGTTTCGCGATGATCATATCAATGGCCAATAAAACAGTCATCTGTCTGAGTTGGAGCTGGCTACACTATTGTGCAGTTCTACAATCGGGTTAACAACATTGATTATTATGAAACGACATATTTTAATTTTTATATTTTTTTCACTGACGTTTCGGACACCATTACAGTTAGATAAAAAAAGTTTGAAACTATAATATATTTAAAAAAACGTTTTCGGTAGTGCTATTTAAGGGTGGCTTTTCGGTAGCATATTTTAGTAATATAAATTGCTTTGTGGACTTGACTCATTTGGTGGTTGCATTTATTTTAATGTGTTGCAAGACTGACACGTCCATGCATGTATACTTAAGAGGATTAATATTTAAGAAGTCTAGCTATCTGGTATGTGGCCCTGATTCTTATAGTAACAAGGTCGAAAAACAGCTTAATTATTCCTCGACCAATATCTCATACAAAAAATCTCTATAGGAAAAACGTGTTGGAGTGTCGTACGACGTACTGCGTACCTGATGGAAGAAAACGCATGTGTTTAATTAATAGACCAATTGTTTCTAAATTATGGTCCTTCTTCAGACATCTGGCCGCAAATATGTCTTCCAGGGGGCTACCGGACCATTACTTACAATAATAAACTTTGCTTAGATCAGAATCGTTCAAGAAGAAAAGTACGTTACCTAAAACTAAATTCAAGAGGACCTTATGATACCAACATGCATCGTATACATTGCCCCGAATGATACGCATGAGTAGGTAATGTTACGTCGCCTCACCGCAAACCATAGTTTCCATCAAGAGTAGGTTTGCAGCACAGAATCTCCATTTGAATAGCATTAACTTGCAAAACAATGGCCGCGACGGGTACTAAGCGGCGAGGCCAATAGGTTATCGGTTTAACATGCAGGTACCAGGTACCAGGCGTACAAGACCAGTCAAAGGTGTCACATTCGATTTTGTCACTCAGACAGAACTAACAAGGACGCTCTGTGGAATGGTCTAATGAAAATGTGGGCAAAAGCATTGGTATCTAATAAGGGAGGGAATGAAATTGCATAATTGGGTATAAGTTGACTTTATCACACTTACCAGCCAATATTGTAGTAGAAAAAACTGGCACTCTAGTCGGCCACATCCTAGTACAGTTACCAGAAGACCAGGGTCAGTAGAAGCTATTGCGTTCACTTTCAACACCAAAATCACTCGACCAGCCACTGTTTGTACAAAACTGACGGTGTTCGATGATCTGTGAACTGATGTTACCCTCCATTGTGAGTGCACTCGAGTAAAAATGTACACAGCTGGCACGATTTAAAAAATATGAAAATGGCTGCTCGTCACAAGATCAGCTGTTACTCTTCCTGGATGGAACAGGTGTCCATATTTTAGAATCCAAAACAAGGAGATTGGTAACTCAAAGCTGTTTGTTTTAATGAGGTTTTAGTAGAATGTATTATGATTGTGCCTGGAGCCACTGGTCACCGTAGAGTAGTTAAATGATAGAAGTAAAGAACTGGCGGCGACTGCTTACCTCTTTGGAGACTACAAAGACTGTTATGTAAATCTTTAAATCATCAATGCATGGTAACTTTTACTCTACAACTATAGTCTGTATATCCGCATTCAAAGCCATTTAATTTAGGAACGTTCATATTTGCTTAACAAAGTACATACTGCCCATTCATTGTCCGTAATTAATAACGGTAGGTATAATTTTCTGACAGAATGAATAACTATAAAAATATCACTTATTTGTATTAAATTTGCGTATTTCGGTGTTTCGAGAGTAGTTCGTATAGTTTTTGTTTCTTTTCGTTTGTCTGTCGGTGGGCCACTTCCCTCGTTACTGACACAGTGAGCACATCGTGTGGCACTGACAAGCATATCAACTGGTTTACATAACCCCGGGTGTTAGTCGTTAGCTGTCCAACAAATGTAAACAGATCATTTAATTAAACTAACTCAAGTGAAGAGTCGAGGAAAATCCTAATGAATGTGTTAGCAGGAATAACGTTAAAAGCTAATAAAAATAAAGCTTTCATAAAATAAGACACACAAAGCGCTTGTCATCCATCAATCGGCACCTTACTATGATGCGTATGCGATTGTATAATGTACACATAGAAATTGAATCGATAAACCAACATGCCAACTCCATAAAACATTTATAAGACTCGTAATCGATGTACAAAAATAATTCTACTTCATTTGTTGTAACACTCATTACCAAACGTGCCTTACACACTAATTACCGTCGACCTAATCTGTCCCATACAACCACATACAGCACAACATTACATAGGTACAACATGAGTGGCACGTCGTTTGAGTGGGCGTGGGACACGGCTTCATGGCACACTTTAGGACCCGTCGAAACGCCAAACATCACTCTTCTTAACTTGGAGATTCGTAAAGTGTATTATTACCTGATGGGCGCATAGTCCCTAGTGGTGCTTCGATGAAGAGGTGGCAGCGATGTGGTGGTATGCAATAAGGAAGCCCATGAGGAGAGATGAGCTATTATATACCCAGCATGCAAATGGGTATGGGCTAAGATGAAAAAGATAAAACATCATTATTAGACCAAATGCCGCGCTGACTATAGCAGCGATGCTGCCCCCGCGGTGGATGCGGAGCTTACACTCAAATCGAACAAAACATTAGAAATCTTTCTTTAATTATCGTGCATACATGCAAGCAAGTATTTACTGCTCTTATAATTAGCAATTACTACCGCTCCTGCAAGAACATAGAGTGCGCGTGAACTTTTGGGTTCAAACGTACGTCGTCGGGTCGTAAACATTGCCATCCACGCCACGACCGACGGCCAGACGGATGCGCTTGCGACTGAAGCTGCGTTCGCGTGGGCGATTGAAGTCCTGTCTCATGTTTACATGATTCTGTAACCGCAGAGACGAATTGTTTAGTAAACTCTCGCAACTGCAAACTCTTCTTCGATGTGAAGTTTGCATTCCATGTGTGATTGAACTCCTGCTAGTAATATTTATCCTGTGACTGAATAAATGTTTTATAGTTTATATGGTAGAAACTTGAAACATTAAGTTTCAGTTTAACACAACAATTATTAACGAATCACCTTGTTATGGACAAAAGTCAGTTGTTTGCTCATCTTACTTTTAATTTGGTTTCGTTCTGTCTGAATATACAACGTGTCCCAGAAATCAACGTCAAGCCGAAAACGGGCAATAGGCCAAGTCGTGACAGCTATTAGAAAAATATAAAAAAAAATCTTGGTCATGTACTTTTCGAATTATAAGCATTCAAAAATAAATCTCAAAAAGTGACACCCTGTGATGGTTTTTCAAGTCCTGTGACTACATTATTAACATTTCGGTAGTTTTTTTCTCTGTGATGTAACCATGAATAACCCTTCTGTAAATTACAGTTAAAAGTAAAACGTAACTGCCTCAGTTCTAAATTAAATGTTAGATTTTTGCCCAATATTGAATTCAAAATAATGACATCACCCAACTTTAACCGACTGTACTGAAAAAAAAATCTACTACACTATTTTGGCAAGTAATTTTAAAAGATGGCGCGTTTAGTCAGGATTCCAAAATGGTATAACACATACTAATTGCTACTTCTTAATTGAGAAAAAACATTTTTTTTTTATGAAGCCGTATTTCATAAAAGTTCGATTGAGACGAAGAGTGACGTTATTTTGACTAGTGTGAGCGAGAAAGATTCATTTTAGCTAATGTGAGGTGACGCTACTTTGACAAGTGGGAGCGAGATAGATAGTGACGCTACTTTTATCTAACTAAGAGGGAGACGGATTGACACATCATTTCATATGTGTGAGTGAAACAGATAGAGACGCTACTCTGGCTAAACAGGGATGCGTCGGCAAATTGTGCAATACTGCAGTACGTTACGCTCTTTCGTTGACTGCACATCTTTTTGTATTCGTATTGACTTCGTACTTACAACTGTGGCTTTGTTTATTGGACTTGATTTGCATTGTAATTTGGATTTATCTGCACCGTTTCTGACAACCCCGGACTTGTTTTAATCGCAACCCCGTGTTTGTGTAGTGTTTTATCATGCCATCTCGATACACCGCACAGGAATACGCCAACATGCATCTCATTTATGGAGAATGCTTATGCAACGCCAATGCCGCAGCAAGAGTGTATCCTGAGAGATACCCGAATGCTGAGCGTCATCCCGATCATCGAGTATTTATTAATGTGCATCGGTCATTATCAGAGGGTCGATTTCCTAGCCAAATGGTTAGCGAGGGAAGACCCGTTATGCCCTACGAAGCCGAAGTCTTGCAAGCAGTTGAAGAAGACAGAAGTATCTCAGTACGTGGAATTGAACAGAGCATAGGAGTCCCCAAAAGTACTGCACATCGTATTTTAAAAAAGAACGAGTTTCACCCATACCATGTACGACGAGTACAAAGTCTGCTACCCCGAGACTACCCAGAGAGAGTACGATTTTGTTGAACGATGTTGCAGAGGCACCGAGAGGACCCGCGATTCTTTGAAAAAATTCTATGGTCCAATGAATCAACATTTAAAAAGGACGGTTACATGAACCGCCACAATTTGCACGAATGGCACGTGGAAAATCCAAATTTGATGCGGGAAGATAGATCTCAGTACCAGTTTAAAGTAAATATGTGGACGGGAATTTTGAATGGTAAAGTTATTGGTCCAATCGAGCTGCCGGAGAATTTAAATGCCCAGGGTTATTTGAACTTCTTACAGAACCAATTACCAGAATTATTGGAAGAAGTGCCACTGAACATTTACGGCAGCATGTGGTATCAACAAGATGGCTGCCCAGCGCATTATGCTCTCACTGTACGAGAGTTTCTCAATCGAGAATACCCCGATAGGTGGATTGGGCGGGGTGGTACAATTTCGTGGCCTGCCCGTTCACCCGATTTAAACCCCATAGATTTTTTTTACTGGGGTACGATAAAGGATAAAGTGTACTCTAAACCAATTCAAGATTTAGACGAGCTGCGCCAAAGAATTGCAGAAGCCGCTGAATACATCAACTCAAGAAGATACGCCCGTCTTATTACGCGATCATTTTTAAAGAGATGTAGAACTTGCATTGCAGCTGAAGGAAAACAGTTTGAACATTTGTTATAAAACTTCGTAAATCTGATTTAATAAAAATTATAATAAAAGAAATCCAACGACTGAATTTTATTTCAAATGCACCTAAAACCAACAATGTACTTTTTTTCCTCAATTAAGAAGTAGCAATTAGTACGTGTTATACCATTTTGGAATCCTGACTAAACGCGCCATCTTTTAAAGTTACTTGCCAAAATAGTGTAGTAGATTTTTTTTTCAGTACAGTCGGTTAAAGTTGGGTGATGTCATTATTTTGAATTCAATATTGGGCAAAAATCTAACATTTAATTTAAAACTGAGGCAGTTACGTTTTAACTTTTAACTGTAATTTACAGAAGGGTTATTCATGGTTAGATCACAGAGAAAAAAACTACCGAAATGTTAATAATGTAGTCACAGGACTTGAAAAATCATCACAGGGTGTCACTTTTTGAGATTTATTTTTGAATGCTTATAATTCGAAAAGTACATGACCAAGATTTTTTTTTATATTTTTCTAATAGCTGTCACGACTTGGCCTATTGCCCGTTTTCGGCTTGACGTTGATTTCTGGGACACGTTGTATAAATGAGTACATTATACATTGCCTTGAGCAAGTAAATTAGGTCATAAAAACGGAATGTTCTCAAACAATACTTCCAAACTGTCTGTTATAATATTTAGTCGAGACGTCGAAACCGCTCGCTAGCTAATATAAATAAATCATCAGTGAATATGGAGCGATCTGTCAAGCACTCGTCGATCCGTCGAGCGCTGACACGGACTGCCAGCTGCTAACGATGCGTTGCTAAAGCACCCCAGCACAAAGGCGCGTTCACACTGGCGCGGTACCGGCGCGATATCTACTGTACAGACGGAGCACAATGTTTGGATCACTATATGTATGTGCTTATGGTGAAGATAACGGTTACACTTACAACTGTTGATTGCATGTTGTAAATAGATGTCAGTCAATGATCGAATGGTTGCCAATCGTTCTATTGGGTTAGCGGGAGTTCTACTACATTATTTAGTTCCACGCTAGACCATATATTTTCTTTACTTTGTAGATATGAGTGACCTCCTTAGGAGGCCTTCCTCACCACCCACAGTAAGGTTGGCGCATTCTTTGCCCGACTGCTATTAACTCCATTGTGTGAAGTGGCTCTTCTACAGCTCATGCGTTGAGTAGTATCCACAATGAGTGAGGGACGTCGGCGTTGCGCCATTGATCGAGTGCACTCGATTCATCAATGAACTCATAAAGAACGGCGGCGCGGGGTGCGGGGCGCGGGGGCTTCCGCTGCGCCGCCCTTCGGTGTGTACACGAGTTTATAAGAGATGGCGATGAAGAACTAAAGCACTGCAAACACGCATAAGTCAGGGAGATTATTTAATTTTGTTAAGCAACTTGACAACCAACTTAAGTTGTCCACGTATGTATATTCAAATCACAACTGTCGTTCTTTGACCATTGTATGAAATGGCTATACAGCGTGTAACGGAAGGGGGGTATCAACCCTGAAGGAGGTGAATGTGCTCATGAAACTCAACAACTTTCCCCAAAGAACATAGGTCGAAATATGAAAAAAAAATTTGGCCCTCCCTTATAAAACTGACTACCAGCTGATTGATTTACTATGGGAGGGCCAAATTTTTTTTTCATAATACGACCTATGTTCTTTGGGGAAATTTGTTGAGTTTCATGAGCACATTCACCTCCTTCAGGGTTGATACCCCCCTTCCGTTACACGCTGTATACCTACACGGTAAATTGACGTAGGGTGTTTTGCTTAACAATTATTTTCCCTGACTGTACTCGATCCGATTGTTAACCTAAACATCGCAAATGGATTAATGATTGGTCAACAGATTTCGCAACATGTTTGTATTGTGAATGAAAGAAATACTGGTTCTGCACTGTTGCAATACATTATATCGCATTGTTATTAAATCGATGAGACATGAATGTCATTCTAATATTTAATGGTCGACCTTCTGCAGGCTCGTGTCGAATGATTTGATTTATTGATTTATAGAAATGATCGATTAGCCTTAGCATTATATCATTCTCGAGAATGGATTTGGAATCAAAAATATAAATTCAAGAACTTTCGTAACTTTTAACTTGTACCACTTTCCCCCACTTCGCTGCCCTATTACTAAGCCACTATTAAAAAGTACGCAAACAAAAAGAACTCTATTTCATCGTGTTAAAGCCTACAATGTGTGTATTTACACACGGTTTGTTTGTGAATGCAATTTATATTTTTACGTGGAAGTGCGTCGAGCGACGGTAACCAGAAACTGCCCTTTTTTGCTTCTATTTTAGTGAGGTCGAAAGAGGCAGTGTGTGGTACTGCGTTGACTAACTGGGCGCACTCGTGCAGGTGGAAGTAAATATAATCGTCGAGAAATAATACCTTGCTGGACCATAGCAAACCTTCAGACAATCTCAATCCTCCTGTGCAGATAAACACACTGTGATCATAAATTAGTTTGCCAGCGATGCACTTGGTTTATGTCCAAAAATGACAAATATCGCGGTTCTTCACTAAATGCAGTACCTACATATTATGGTGTAACAATCAATGCGCATGCGGTGAGGCTGAGACCGTCGATGTAGGTTGTACATAGAAGAAGAACATCAAAACGTGCGCAACACACGCAGACATACGCGTTGCATCCACTGTTTGAACTGTGTCCCACTTTCTGCCAAACAACGAGCACTGGCTTACAAATGAGTGCAAGTGTTGACGTCCAGTGACGTGATCGTCGTTATCGGCTCATACTCAGCGTCGAGTGGACGAACGTGACAGACCTCTCGCTTCAATGCAATGCCTGCAAATGCGCGGTATTTGAGCGTTCGAAAGAGAGAGAGCCACTCGGATTGGGTGAAAATGATGCCCGAGTCTACGTTGTTTCGCGTGAATGATTTGAACATCCTGCGATGTTGTGAAATCGGTTTGCACTCTGCAGACACGGTAACAGATATTTTGATATCTTGAGATTTATTTAGAATGTGAAAAAAATGAAAATGTAAACTTTACATAGAACGTATTGTATTTCATTTCATCATAACACATAACAGTCCAACCTCAAAAACTGTGAGTAAACCTCAGAGTTAACCGACTCCGCCTGTCGAAAGCGAGTATATGTGTCTTGCGGTAAAGGCGCCTAGAATCCGAGTGCGGTACTGCGCGGCATACCGCTACGACGCGGTAACTCTGACATCGATTCCTGAACATTGTGAAATTGATTTGGTTTCCGCACGTTTATCATTTAAATGGCGTTTCAGATCACGGTGTCCTCCTATTTGTGAGCAATTTAATAAAAAGTAGAAGAAAGTATTTACAACCATAAGTGGTACATATACATTTTGAATTTTTACATCAATTTCTTCAATAATTATATTGATTCTTAAAAAAGAAGTTTGCTCGTAAAGTTGTAACTTCCAATTTCCACTACGTATGACCGTTTCATACTCTTCATCATTATTTCGGGCCGTAAGTGAATAATTTACTTAACGAAGGGGAGATAAGATTACAACACCGATTTGCGCCTGTAATCTTGTAAACATTTAGTTGAAGGGGTGACCAATCACGTACTACATCACTCAGCAGTCGCAGCAGTCGTAGCAGTCGCGAATTAACTTTACCTTCCGTAACAGCCGACCTTTTAGGACTGACCCCAATATTCCAACACGACTTCCTAATGCGAAAAACATTTTGTTTTACGACTTAACTGTGCTAGCATTTCTTGATACAGAACTGCTCGCGCCGGCTGCTCCTTTGAATCGAATTCCGCGGTAAGCATAAACGTATTCCCACAAACCAAGGAGTTCCCAAAGAAATACAAAAAGCTGACTCAACGGGCCAAGCCAAAGCACCACCAACCAGTACAATTAACCATAAGTACCGTTTCCTTGGCAATGCTTTCTAAGTGCGACAGGATCAATTGAAGTATCTACGCTCTCTTGACATGAATCCGCGTCGATAGCCGTTCCTTCCCGGGTCGATGACATGCGGCAGATAGCTCATGCGCGGATATCGCAGACGACCAGTCTTCAGGCATGTCGGAGGGGTTTTTACCTACTTAGTACATGCATGTTTTACATTTTCAAATCATTGCAAAAAGGGGTATAAAAGCCAGCTACCAGCTACTACTGTTCGGCTCTTTCGTTCTTCACAATGCTTACTTGGTTTATCTTCAAGAACTTTATGGCTCATGTAGACTCATTCCTTTTGTAAGAGCGGACTATCCATAGTCACCAAAAATCCATGCTATATTGCCGTTATGTCCATATCAGCACACAAATACCAGGCAATCATAATCTCAGAAGACTGTCGACTCCATCGGGGAGTGCCGTGCGGTTACTGGGTCCATATGGGTCCCCCCCTCACAATGGAGCGGTAAAACGATACCGTCGGCTCGCAACCGCGCTGCACTACTAATGCACTACCAATAACACTTTTGACTCGATCCACTATCCAGGATTTGTTTTGACTGAAAAATCGCTCGAATACAAACGGATGTTTTTGCAGAAAATCCGAAAATGTCAAAACTTCATGCAAAATACAGACGCAAACGCAATGTGCTCCTACTTTTCAAAAACGCAGTTAAACATGAAGAAACGAATGACAATTAGACAACCGACTTATCAAATGAATGCTGAATACTTGAACGAAGAGAGAGAAATTAAAACTATCGCCCTGAAATCTTAGATGTGCAAGAATGTATGTAATGCGGACAATGTGCGAGTTGCATTGGTAACTCGGCTCTAAGCGGGACTGAATGTGATTATCCAATTAAGGAGCGCACAGGAGTCAACGCACCGCCGCCGCTCGGCGACCACCACTCGCTGTGAGATGTCTCCCATATTCCCGTAGCCCTGGTCACTTAGGGACAAGCTTCTTCGCATTATTCAATCAGATTGATTCTTCCTTTTCAAAGTTGAATTGGTCGTTAAGTATCTGAGCTGTTTGTCAGACTAATGATGTGCAATTTATCTCGACCTCTTCAATTTCTCGGTTCAACACAATAACTTTCATTACGACTTCTCTGAACTTGATTCAGTAATAAGATATCAACAAATTGCCGTAACTTTGTCATTATAAGGTTGCTCATCCTTTCCCATCTTCATGTGAATGTGTGTTCATTTTTCACACAAACGATCCGTGTAAACGGGCCCAAGAGCGTCGTAATGTACAAGCTGCCGGGAGTGGAGACCTTCGAGTCTGCGTGTAATTTGCGTAAATGGACGATTTTCTTGAACGATGCGACCGGCCTGCTCAACTTGACCTATACGGTGTAGGGCTGACAGCTGCATAGTTGGAGATATATTGTGCAGGGACTCAATCGGAAATTAATTGTAGCTTTTAACTGAAAGTGAAGAAGAAATGCCTATGGCTTTAAGTAAATTACTCCGCGTAAATAAATAAGAAGACAGACCGACAAACACAGGACCACATTTGGAGAAGCAACATGAAGATCATGACCGAACTATTGCTCTTCTTCCATGGACGTCTCATGTTAATCGTCAGAGTTGATAACAACCTCATTTTAATATTGGCCACCTTGAAAAGAATGTGACTGATTTGTAAAATTACATTCTTCAGATCGAGCAGCCCTATAAGCCCTACATCCTATGCTCGGTGCGCGTGGGCAACACAACATAGGTCCGACCACTTTATATTGATTGATGCTAGGCTCACTGCTGCGACTGCGTAGCAAGGCTCGCGTTCATTTCGTCATCTACTGACAACTTGGTGAGAGCAGACATTTGCATTCAATATTGTTGCTTCGAAAGGGCAAAGTCGTAAAAACTAAAAGATTTTGTGATGTTTTCGACTGTATTGATGAAACAAAGCATGAAAGTTTATTTTCATAAAGTATTCAGTTTTCAACTTTTATTAAGGTACTTAAATATTCATGTGAGGAAAACGGCCTACAGAGTGGCCTGAATCGAAACTTCCCCTGCATTTTTACATATTATTAAAGTGTACTTCGACCAAACTTTTCGTTATAAAACAACGTTTTCCTGAAGAAATCCGCAAGTCACCTGCACCCGGTCTCGCGTGTTATCTTTCATCAAAAGAGGAAACAAAGAAAATTGTACTCTAAGTTTTCGGAAAAGGGTACCGTTTGAAATAGAAATAAAGTAATGCCATGCAAAATATTGTCCCAATTCGTCAGAATCGATTTTCCCGTGGTTTCCGTGACGCACCGCCGTTGGGACGGCCAGGACGGGCGCGGTGCCGGCTCGTCCCAATTGCTCCCATTCACATAAATTAACTGTCATGGGGAAAATATTATAATTTCATGGGAAAACGTCATTTGAATAAGTTTAAACTATTATTGGCAATGTTATTTTATTCTTGCGTGTTAGTGCTGGAAAATCCTTCGATTCAGTTTAACTAGCTTCTTCACATAAACGCGCATCGACTTAATTTCTGCATTTCACAAGGATAATGTTCCTTTTAATCCACTATTATTAATACTCAGTATCAGATTCTCTACCTCGTTTCAATGCTGCTGCATTTCATTCATATTTTGGACAATAGCTCACGGAGTGATTACATGTCCAATCCGCGCTCCCAGGACGTGATCACGCATATACAAGGACCACCGCGCACAATGGAAGCCGCGCACCACGACTACTCACAGACGACTTCAACCCAGGTGCACACGAGCGACACCTCCAACTTAGTGAACTACACGAAGTTTTTGTCACAGATCATGAATTTCTAAAAGAATGGTATATGTTTGTGTGTTATTTTTCCCGTTCGTGTAGACTTCCTTTCATAAGTAACGCATGCTCCTGCATGTGACAATTATTGTACTTTAAACGTAGCTTAATATCCGCCATGCGAATAGGAACGGAAGGAATAATTTATAGTTATTGCGAAATGTTATGTTGTATGACGTATGATCATTGGAATCTATGTCACAGCTTATATGCCCTTTCCCTTTAAGCTTTATGAATTCCGGTGACATATTCCAAACTGTTTATGCAACCTTTGGTGGTGGATTTCTGTTTTAAAAGTCGCTAAAATAGTGACCTAATAGTATTAATTATTTGATCGCCTTCTACTATTAAGTAGCGACGGAATCAAGGCCCAAACTGAAACAATACCAAATATCGTTATGTAGGGATTCACGTCACGTACCTTAGTACTCGCAGCACGACCGGCACATATATGGAAAGCATGGACACCGTGTGATCTACCCGCGACTCCAACCTTTTGTATTTATGCCGACGATCCACCAAACTTCGGCGCCATCACTACGGTTATGAGGACTCTAAAGTCTCAAAACTAGAATTCCCATGAAGAAGAAGAAGAAGAAGGTTTATTTTTGAACGAGGTTGTTATAGTATGATTCAGCGCAACAACGAAAATAAACATTAAATAGTGTCATTGTTAAACTCCTTTGTTAATAAACCGGTGATACCGTGCAATTATGCACGAATCAAAACTGACTGAAATCACTTTTTAACATTCCCCATCCTACTATTTTCTTTACGAAACCAAGCTTATCATCTCGTGTTTAGCTAATCTAAAAGATTAATACGAATTTCCGGTTGAAGTGGGCGCGTCGAATCAAAACAAAATCATTTTATTTCTTTAGCGAATTCACCTAAACCTGTCAGTAAATTACCAGCTGTCAGTGTTCACATCTCTGTCTCAGCGATCACTTTGTGTCTTAATTACTGTCTGTCAGAGTGCCGGCGACCTTCGCCTCATCATTAGTTAGTTTTTACCGAACACAGCCCTTGTCAGACATGCAAATTAGTCTCGTGCAGAAAATTGGTTGCCAAACGTTCTCTTTAAACTTCTTTTATTATCTAGTTCATATTTTTTGAAAAGGCCGTTTATGCGGCGGAATGACGCTCATCAAATCCCTCGTTAAGAATAATATCCGTCGCTAAAACTTAATGTGTTCACGTTTACTTGTCACCATTGGCGTATCTAGTGTCCGGGAGGGCCTGGCCCCTAACCTGAGGCGCGACGCCCAATATACAGTCGGTGAGCATGATTAGCATCATCATTCATAAATAGCTTTACACTTCTTATTAGTACCTTGCCGTTCATTGATGTATTATTTAAGACATCAATGTTGTCGCTGTAACGTAACATTATGTTTCGCATGATTGAATGAACTATGGATTGCTACATAAATTGAATTCTTTTAGCAACTCGATTATCTATTTTCGGAATGTAGTTTACACAGTTATATAAATTTTGTAAATCGTATTTATTTTGATGGATTAAGACCAAAGTAATATTAGCTAATTTATTAATATTATTATAATTAAATTAACTTTAACTTACGTTTCTTCGCAGTCAAAATATTCAAAACTTTTTCTGGTGTGAAGTTTTCCTTGACGTACTTATTTTCTACGTGAAGACGGGTAGTGCTTGAGACCTCTCTTCTCCCACAGTAGACCTCAGCTACGTCTTGATTCTCCGCATTGCTGAAAGCTCCACTCGCATCCTGAGCTGACTGGAATGACTATTGCAGCTTGGATCAGTTTATATTTTTTCATTTTTTATTTTGATTGCATTGAAAACTTTATTTGATGTCCGAAACAACTGTAATTCTTTCTCTGGTGTTTTTTGTTGTTTTAATTTGAGCTGCATTTCTGCAACTTTAGTTTTGATCTTAAAAAGTTCAAATCCGGTATTGATAAATCCCATTTTCGGCCTAAAAGTTAACCAGTTATCAGCGCTATGCTGATAAATGGTCAAGTGTCGGTTCAGCATGGTGTTGGACTTTTGGAAAATAATGTCACATCATATTTTTTTAAACTGATCCTTACTAACAAAGATTAAAATTAGTCTACAAAAAACCTGAAAATTAGTCTACACCTAAATAATCCAATTTTCAGCATTGGTGCCGATAAATTGAATTTCTGTTTAAAAATACACCCCGATGTTGGCACCCCTTATTTTGAAATAACGTAACGGAAACCGTTAAAATGCTATTGAAATAACTAACCAAAAATAACTTATAAAACGTATAAAAACTAAGATTTCATTACAATCTCATAACACATTAGAAACAGAATGATAACTCGACACTCAAACTTAGCTCCAATGAGTAAAAATGGCCAAAAACACCAATAACTGCCGACTGAGTTTTTGTGTTACGATGCTGCCGTCATTTTTGATATTCACATATTGAAAATGTTTCCACTGTACAAAGTATCCCTATCCCTAGTGTATTTTTTTACTTTGCAATACTATTACGAGAAACTTATATTTTGAACTCATCCGCCGAGGTGCTGATAATTGGTGGAGTGCTAGCAACTGGTGATTCACCCTGCTATAGCTTCAAAGTCAAAGTCGAACCATTTATTTCAAAAAAAGCACATAAAAGGAACTTTTGAACGTCAATAATTACAATAAAATAGAATTGATTCTAGTCGCCCCTTCCAAACGGTAGTATTCGTATGGAGAGGAATGGGCACGAAACTCCATCGTTACTCTTTTAAAGTGTTTTACAATAATATTTAACGCATACATTAATTATATAATATTATGTGAAGACGATGCGCCAAAAATAAAATTACTATACCACAATAGGTAAATGAATTAAAAACGAAACCATGACATATCAATTAATTATGTGATATATACGTGGCGCTTACATATTTATAAACATGATTTTCTTAAAAAAAACAAAAATTACAAGTAATCAAAATAGGAAAAAAAAATCAGAATAGAAAAGTATTCAGATCAGGGTGTGAGTTAAAGTAATTACAGAATGTAAATCAATGTTAAAAAGAATAAATTTTACAATTAAAGCAACAGAGATTTTGTCTAGACTCCAGGATCTAGGTTGTCATATGGAGCAGGAGCAGCATGTCTCCAAGCGCTCTTATTTTGGATATAATCCTCTAATTTATAGTATGCTTGTTTACAAAGTGTACTTTAAATGTGAGTTTTTTTTTTTTTTTCATTTAATTGCAATATATAACAAGGTATTTTATTGTAACATTCAACACATTATCCCATAAAAGATGTATGTACCTACTTTGGATAATGTGAAAAATGGTTGATATATTTTATCTTTATTTCTAGTATTAAAATTATGTCTGTCGCTTACTTTATTAAAAATGTGTAGATTTTTTCTTACATACATAATATTACATACATAAATGAATTGGGCAAGGTACCGTCATAATATTAAAAGTTCCCTGAGAGATTCGCGGCGACGTTGATTATAAATGGCTCTGACAGCTCTCTTTTTTTGCAAAATAAAGATGGATTCAATGTCAGCAGCTCGACCCCATAGTAAAATGCCTATGACATAATGCTGTGAAAGTAGCTAAAATAGACTAAACGCGCGGTTTCTACATCTGTTAACTGTCTTATCTTTCTAACAGCATAAGTGGTCGAGCTAAGCCGCCCCACAAGAGATGTTTCATGAGCTCCCCATTGTAATTTCTCGTCCAGCGTGATTCCTAGGAAATAGTTTGATCAATAAATTCCAGTTTTTCTCCATTCGATATGATGACACATTCGCTACTTCTAACATTAGGTAATTTAAATATAATGCATTTGGTTTTCTATTCATTTAGTACCAAATTATTTACCGAATACCAATCTTGGACCTGAAGAATAGAAGTTATAGAATCTTGACGACGTGAGTCAAGATTTTGTGACTTTTTACGTTGCGTATTAGTACATTCAATTATTTTTGTGATATTGAAAGTAACTAAATGGAATGTACTGCGTACGTCATAATAAGTTTGTGTAGGTCTTGGTGGTAGATTATTTATTTGATTGCTTTTGTGTGAAGTTATATTACGTACGTATCCAGCTTAGAATTTCGATTAGGTCCTCAAACATCGTGGGGTGGGCATCAAACCACTCTGGGATGGGCCGGCCCTCCCGGCCTCCCCCCTATATCCGCCTATGCTTATCATTCATGACTCGCTTACATTTAACATTGTTTTCTGTTCAGTTCAAAGTATATGCATTGGCTGCATCTTATCTGGAATTGAATCGATGTTCACTGTTGTATTGTCCTTGTTGCAGGGAAGCCTTGACAATGGCATACTACCGGTGCGGTCCGACTGCCATCGGGAGCCGCACGTCGTGGGGGCCGGTCACCTCGCCGACATCCATGGAGCCCAAGAGCTTCGACAGACCATTGAGCGGCAACTTTGATAGAATTTTTAATGCCTTTGAGAGGACCAATGCTTTCGAGTACATCCGGAGCTCGTTCGAAGGGGGGAAGGAAGAAGAAGAACGCCATATCGGTCATGGAGACATCGTAGTGAATAGAAAGATGAGCAGCAGCTTTGAGCGCGCGGACTGTGCGTTGGCAGCGCAGACACCGTGCTCTGAAGACGAGGACTTCTACAGAGAGAAGATACTGTACTCGCAGGCGAGACAGCTGTTCCCACTGCAGGAGGACCTGGCCGACTGGATAAATAAGACAATAGGTAAGTCACACTACATTTTGTAGAGAAACTCACACGAATCAAAACAAGCAAACTATCACCATTCAGATTACTCGACAGGTACTCGTAGTAGAATAGAATACTCTTCATTATGTACACCATATAAATTACAGACATAAATATAGAAATTTTACAAAGGGTGACACAATGGGCGGTCTTATCGCTACGAGCGATCTTTTAAAGACAACCTTGTCAAGTTGTCATTATTAGAATAGGAAACGGGTAAACAAGTAGAAAACTTGACGAACAGAAACAGTGTTTAGATAAACGCGCGGTTTGTTGGTCTGCAGTGAACAATAACGTTGTATGAGTTATATAATTCGAAGCGAGCGCCGTGAAAAATTGCAATTTTACGAGTTTCTCTGACTTGCAAATGCCATGTGAGTTTCCAAAAGAAATGTTGCAAATCAAAATTGGTCAAAGATAACTTTTTACATGTGAGAATGCTGCGATTAATGTTTCTGTGAACTAAATGGCGACTCGAGGTTCAGCGGGTGACAGCATCTACCTCATCATGACATGTACTCTCGTTGCGCGATTCAAGTTAACCAACAAGTTCTGAATCGAGGGTACGTTGTAGTTACATATTATTAAGTTCTATATTTAGAAGCACGCCATAAACTAGACTACATCCATAGTATAAAGTAGCAAAGTATAAAGAGGATATCCCTCTTTATACTTTGCTACATCTATTCTTGCCGTTCGTTATTCTAATCAAAGATCAACCGAGGTGACTTTAGGAGTTCACAATAATGTTTTGCAAATTAATAAAAGGTAAGTAATATCAATAAATTCAAATCAAAATGCGATTAAGTCCACTCCAAATTCTTGAAATATATTTATAGTACACAGGGCCAAGGAATCGTAATAATAAAACACAATTTGTGCGACAAGTGATTGTATCATCGCTTCCATATATGTATGATCGCGCGGGTTTTTTTGTAGTTGCCGATGAGAGCTGGCCTGCGCCCGCGCCGCGTGGGCAGTCAAGAAAAGAAGACAACGTTATAAGATGTGCTGATAATTAGCAGCTTAACTTTACCACTTCCATGACAAATTCACGCTTCAATGTGGGCGGATACGGAATCAATGTAAATAAACACGCTGTTTATGAAGCAATTTATTGAACTTACTACCGCAGCAGATTAAGAACTTAAAGGCGTTTACTAATAAAATATTTGTGAATATTTTTCCTTACCGTTTTGGTTATATTAAAATATATTTGGAGATTAAACGAACTTACCTGAAGTGAAGTTCTATCCAAATTATACGAGTTGCTTCGTCCGAAGAGATTAAGATAACAATGTAATACGTCTAGGGTATCGCCTTTCATCCACTAAGTTTGAATATTTTTTTTTTTTTTTTTTTTTTTTTTTGTCGGTACTTTGTCTTCCTGATAGTTATGCCTGTACCGCCACTCATTTAGTTGAAAGCCTGGAACCTTTTTTAATATTTCACTTTAGGTATGGGGTTCATAGGGTTGGGAGGGAACTAATCTCTTCGGACGAAGCAACTCGTATAATTTGGATAGAACTTCACTTCAGGTAAGTTCGTTTAATCTCCAATTATACTTCGTTGCTTCGTCCTTCGAGATTAAGATAACAATGTAGATTTTGAAAGATGGTGAAATATTAAAACACTGAATTTTTATACTTAGGTACATGTATATTAATCAAACCTTACAAGTAATAAAGTAATTAAATTGTAGTTTTTCTTTAATTAGGGGTAGATAAATTTAAGTTATTAATTTTAAGTAATTAAATCTAACATCGATCAGAGGTTAGGATTGATAAGGCAAATTGATCAGTTTGTTCACATTGAATGTCTCTATGATAATATCTAGCGAAAACATTGGAGCTACCACTCCACCCAGCTGCTTTTCGTATCGTGTCAATATTGACACCAGCTCTATGAGCAGCTGAGGTGGCTGCGTGTCTGGTGGAGTGGGCAGAAAATACTGAAGTGTCAATTCCGCTAATTGATAATATATCTTTTATCCACCGACTGATGGTATTTGTGGTTACTGATTTATGTGGTTTTTTAATACTTATAAAAAGGCTATTGGCATTGTTTCTCAAATGTTTTGTCCTATCAATATATTCTATAAGAGCCTCAGCGGGACATATTTCCGGTCGATCTTTGTAAAATGGAATATTTAAACAAGGTTGAGATAAACCAGGTCGAGATGTTTTTAACAAATCGTTTATCTTGATCAATATAAGATTATCAGTGACGTTCATATTTTCTAATTTGATTTTGCTAATGGTTTGCACCCTGTGTGCAGTTACAAGTATGAGCAAAGTTACGGCCTTTTTGGTTAAATGTTCGAAACTTAAATTATTATTTGGGTACCATTTTGATAAGAATTCTAAAACTATTGACGGGTCCCAAGTGATATTATATTTTGGGGCTGGAGGACGAAGTCTGTAAAAACCTTTGAATAGCCTAGCAACGCGATCATCAGACCCTACTCTCGATCCTAAGATCAAAGACAGAGCGGAGCGATGACTGTTTAAAGATCCGTATTGTAAGCCGGAATGAAATAACTCAGTGAGAAAATACATAATCATCGGAATTGACGCCTCATGTATTTTGATATTGTGAGTCTTACAAAAGTTTACCCAACGTCGAATGGCAACGTCATATTGTTTTATTGACCTTTCAGATAAAGAAGCTATCATAATATCTAAAGATGATGGTGGTACTCCTCTGTTTCGTAACGCCGTCCTGATAACTTCCCTGCAATCAACGTGAGCTTGGGGACACTGTTGGAAATAGACAATAACACTTTATCAGAGGGTCTAAACTGAACTAATTCTGAACAGAGAAGTTTTTGATAAAGTGGAAACCAGGGTTGCGTGGGCCAAAATGGAACCACAACAATACCCTCCGCCTGGTCGTATATAAGTTTTCTTAATACTTTTAATATAACCGCAAAAGGAGGAAATGCGTAGAAACAAGGATTTGACCAATTTAAAGTAAAAGCATTCACAGCGCATGCTCCTGGGTCTCTATTCCATGAGACGTACTTAACACATTTGTTATTCAACCTTGATGCGAAAAGATCAATTTTTGGTTGCCCAAAGGCTCTCACAATCTTTTCAAAAGCATGATCTTTAATCTCCCATTCGGTATCGGGGTGAGATTTTCTAGACTCAGCATCTGCTATTTCGTTATCTTCCGAGCTTATGTATGAAGCGAATACAAATATACCACGAGCTTCACACCACTGCCACAAAGATTTTGTGATTTCAGTTAAATGTGGAAATCTTACTCCACCCATACGGTTGATATACGAAATAGCAGTTGTGTTGTCAACGCGTAGTAACACCTGACAATTTTTTAATCCTTTTGCGAATGTTTGTAAGCCCAAGAAAGCAGCCAGGAGTTCTAGACAGTTAATATGTTTGTTAGACTCTGTGTTACTCCACTGGCCACTGGCGGTCTCCGCACCGCATGCTGCCCCCCACCCTTTTTTGCTAGCGTCTGAAAATATTTCTAGACAGTAGCTGTCCCGTCTAATAGGATTCACTGCGGTATCAATAGATTTTAACCACCAGGAAAAATCGTCCTGCAAATACTGTGGTAAAGACATGTGGCTATCATAATTACTCGTTTTACACAATGCAAGGTATTTGCATCTTTCCATCTGCTTGGTGTAAAGCCAACCGTACTGAATCGCGGGGCAGGACGAAGTGAGGAGGCCTACCAAGCGAGCAAACTGTCTTATTTTACAACGAGATTTCAATTGAAACGATTGTAACTCTTGTTTAATTAGATTTCGTTTTTCCTTAGGAAGGCTAACATGAAATTCTTTTGTATCTATCACAAAACCAAGGTATTTGCAAATATTACTCGGAATCATACAACTTTTTTTTTTTTTTAATGTTAATTATGAATCCTAAGGACTCTAAAATATGTTTTGTCTGTAAAATATTATCTAAGCAATCTTGATAATTATTAGAAATGATACAAATGTCATCTAAGTAGATAGATGACAGATAACCTAATGATCTCAGTAAACAAATTACCGGTTTTAATAGCTTTGTGAACACAAATGGCTATAGCTGTGTTTAAACCAAACGGCAAAACATTGAATTGGTAAATTTGACCCTCGTACCTAAATCGTAGGTACTTTCTATACGTCGGGTGTATAGGTACTAGAAAATACGCATCCTTTAAATCAAAGGTGGCCATGAAACTGTTTCTTGATACTAATTTTAATGTTGTTCTTAGATCTTCAATTTTGAAATGTTCTGTTACGATGTACTTGTTTAGAGACTTTAAGTTTAAAATAAATCTGTTTTTGCCATTGGGTTTTTTAATCAGGAAATAACTAGAAAGAAACTGTCCTTCACATGGTTCACAATGTGAAATAGCACCACTGTTTAGAAGGTCAGTGATGGCCACCTTGTATTTAAAGGACTCACATGAAGTTAATGCAGGTAAACTTGGTTCGTGTAACTGATAGACAGGTTTAGTAAACGGTATCTTGTAACCTCTTATCCACGATAATACAACGAGGTCATTAGTTATCAATTGCCATTGATCATAAAAGTAGGATAACCGACCTGCAAAACGTACCAGGTCTAGCGCCGCGGGGCTTGGCGCTGCTGCAAGCGCGGCTGCTGTCGCGGCTGCTGCTGCACCGGTCGCGGGCGCGGCGCCGGCGCTGTTCTCCTCGCTGTTCCCGCTTGCCGCGCTGTCGGGAACGGAGGCGTCTGGTTTAAAGTCTGGACAGGGGCCTGTCTCGGTCTCTGCGCTGGTGCAGGTCTTCGAACCTGTGTGTTTATTTTAATCTCAGCGCCTGATTTTGATATAGCTTTTGCAGCTTTTAGAGTATCGGTCAGATGTTCGCCAAATAGAAACTTATCGATTTCTGTATTGAACAGTTGATCTTTTATAATATTCGTCGACGAGCTACTACTCTCGGAACAACTTCGAACACGCGACCTTCTGTCGCGTTTATTAAGTTTCCTTTCGAGTTTTCGAATCTTCTTTCTTAAATAATCACTGTCGTCGTTTTTGTGACTACGTTTTGGCATCTTTTTGCACAATTCAAATGAAACGAAGAAAATAACGTGGTGATCGGCGACGCACTAAAACGCGAATGGGTGGCGGTACAGGCATAACTATCAGGAAGACAAAGAACCGACAAAAAAAAAAAAAAAAATATATTTATTTATTTATTTACGTAAAATTACAGACTGTTTATTCCTGTTGAAAATCCTCAATAACAATATTGATAACCCTGAGTTATTGTCAAAATTTTATTTTACTGTGCCAAGTAAAGCACTTCGTTTTAATCCACCCATACGTGTACCTCATACATCTTCGAATTATAGGCAGAACAGTTACATTGTGCGCGCAAGCAGTAGTTTCAATGACATATGCAAGGAATATGATTTTGATCCATTCACAATTAGTGTGAATTCGGCCAGAAGGTGTTTAAGCCTCAAATTTTTTAAGTAGCGGTAGGTTATATTATTTGATTTTGTTATTTTATTGTTTTCTCTATTATTTTAGGCATATATTTGCAAACTATGTAGTTATATTGCTACTTATTTTAGTTTAGGTGATGGGTTTTTTGTTTTTGTGCTCACACCATAAATTATTATTGTAATTCTATACGTGAGGATTTGTAATTGGCTTTCGGGTGATTATGATTTCTTTTTGTGTCTGTTTTTAGTAGCTGTAAGTCCTCCATGTACTAAAATAAATAAATAAATAAATAAATAAATATTCAAACTTAGTGGATGAAAGGCGATACCCTAGACGTATTACATTGTTATCTTAATCTCGAAGGACGAAGCAACGAAGTATAATTCATTTTAGGATTCCTCAGTCTACCAAGGCAAAAGTAATAAAATATTATTTATTTAAGTTTGTTTACAGTAACTGCACGTTGCAGTGCAACTTGGATGGAACATAAATCTATTTCTGCACTTTTGAGCGCTGCAATAAGTTTACCTATATTTTAATTCTTCTTATTAGGTACTTCCTTTCATGTTTTCTCCAGTTTTCAAGTATAGGCACACCCATAATTCTACTGAATTCTGCTTTTTGATAGATTTATTCTGGCCTAGTGAATGTTTCGGTGCTACTAGGGCCGCACGTGTAATGTGGAGGTCTATCAAAGGCTCAAGGAGTATTTCGCGATGGGTGGACACTTCACGCCGCCTACATGGCAGGCGAGTCACGAGCAGACACACACGTGAGAAGACAAACGCGCAGATTTACGACGACACTCACTCCTAGGTGGCGCAATCGTGTTTCTAACTATCAATTCATATTAGATAGAACCTTTGTGCGGTCTTGAAACGAGAAATACAAATTGGATTAAAAGAAGAGCTTCTTTTTAAATTCTTAAATAATTCTGAGTTTGGTCCATTGCTTGATTTGCTTTGCGACTTAACCCGCTGGTTCTTGTAATCCTAGTTATTCATAGCAGACATTTTCATATTGCAATTGGTTGGTTAAGTGCTGAAATCCTGTGCATTGTATGGTAAGGCGACGCTGGCTAATGCATTTAAGTATTCGTTTGTAATGTATTATTTCCTGCAGATTTTCCTTGATTGTTATCACCATGACGGCTATAAACATCGTGCCCCTTATGGATGAAGGGTATTCTTATGTATGAATGGTATTCTTATGCATGAAGGGTATTCTTATCTTGTCATAAAAACTTCATTTGCAAGACGATTTGTATTGATCGCTATTAAATGTGGTTCGTCAAACGGCCGCCACTACTGCCTGTCTTTATTGTGTTAATCTTTGTGCATTTTTTACAATACTTTGCAAATGGCGGACACGTCGGGTGGTCCCCCTCAAATGAGAACTACGACTTTACGACAACTTCCATTATGTTACGTTAGCATTATCATCTATTTGGGAAAACTGTTACCCTACGTACTAACGATATAATTTACGATAATGTTCGTAATAGTGGCATTATAGCAGATTATTGTGTCTTAAACCAACATGACACGCACGAGACAGTCATTACGTTCACATACACGTCTTCTCAATTACTTTTCTGTCAGAAGATCATCACTATCAAATCCCCAACCAAAGCAATATGAACTTTAAAAACCCAGACATAGTTTCTACATTAGCACGTAAGTAAGCAAAAAAAGTATCGATTCGCACATTGTTTGTTTTATGCTTCATATATTGAAATCATGAATTGTCCGTGCAAGCGATGACGGATGGTTTTATACTAAAAGCGTCACGAATGTAGGGCATGAATGAGCGATACCGTAACATAAGTAAGGCAAGTGATTATTAAATACTAATTAGTGCAACGCATGATTGGCCACGTCTCGGGTGGGTGACGTCGCGGGTCGATGTAATGGCTGGCGACACATGACCACACAACTATGTTGTAACATATGAATGCCTAAACTTTTGGACCATCACCAATCAGGTGTGGTTGCCTGTTGTTTGTTGTTGTAATTAATAGGTTTTCATTGCGGAACCTTGGGTTGAACCCCGTGGCATACCCACTTTAGCACAACCCTTCTAAGAAATTATTAATCAGTTCTGATTCGGCCTTGGCATAATATGTTTGATCGCTAGGATAACAGGATCGAAAGCTCGTCAGTGCGTGTTATAGAGTTGTAACATAAATGGATCGTGATATTCGCGATCAAAACAATCAAAAGCTTCTGTCAAATCTCTGTCTCAAAAAATTCGTGCCTTTTGTATCGGCAGAAGAATATTGTTGCTAATTCATTAAATACGAATGACTAAAATTTGCTAATTAATGTATTTAGTAAAAAAAACCTATGGTATTAAATTACGGGCAGTTGTAAGTGATCATAATTTCAATTAAAGTTCAGTTAATATAAAGTTACGCGTAGTTATTCCGTACGTATTGCTATCGTTATTAAAACGAATTGAATTTCTGCAGGCAGCCATTTACCTAATTACAGTAAAAGTGGACAGAGTACCGGGCGCGCATAAAATGCTAATGTAATATTAGGCTGTTTAGGGTATCTACTCATATCTACAGTATGAACTGCCGCTGCCTAGACGCGTTGTTATGAATATTTAAATACCGTTTTGCGTTTGGCGTAAGACAATGGATTAAGCGTTTGGGTATCTTTGAGCTGTTACGTATTGTTGTTAATGTGGGAATTGCTTGTTTGCTTGCCCTACCCGCAAACTGTCCATTTTTCTTGTCAGCATTGTGGATCATTTGAAATCGTTTAAAAATAGTCAAAATGCATTATTTCTACATTGCTTTTCAGGAGGATTAGCTTTTCTGATTATAATCAGGTTCTTAGTTAAACTTTACTCGTTACTTTTATTATAAAGCCCATCGAGGTTTCAGTATTAAACTTACGCCCCTGGAGTTCAATGCCACGCGTAATCCCCTGCCTTAAATGATTGCGGCATGCAAAGTAACACCTTATAAATTATGGAGATATTATTATTGCAATATCGAAGTTCCGTTGGCGACCCGTTAATCGGCGCGGGCGCAGTGTACGTCGTCAGCCCGATTGTTCAGCAGTATTGACATCCTTACGATACCGTTATTGGAATGCGAAAATTTATAATTAAGGTTAAATGCATTACAAATTCGATTTAATAAGTCGTGTGATCACCAAATCGAGACGACGGCGCCGGACTTAATTCTATTTTTCTCACCAACTTGATGCGCATACTCGATAAGTCGATATTACTTAAGTATATTTTTTATTACTTAGACAATAAAGTCGCGATATGAATCTTATTGATTCCTCTGAATCTAATCTAATATTGTTCTCTAGCGTGGGATTAAAACTTACGAATTTAGAAAGATTGTGTTCAATATACAATTATGTTTGCTCATGCGTTGACAAAATGCAAATCTGTCCTGTAATATAGGAGCACTCACTGCGGCATCAACGCGACACACTCCGTCGAAGCATACGAGTGGGACGCAGCATTTCATTTAAATTCTAATTGCCCATACATATTCAGTTTTGTGCCTACATTTTTGCTTGTTTTCCAGTGAGTGAGGTTGCAAGCAAAATTAATAGGGAATTTATAGAATAAGCTTTAAAGCATTATTTATGGAAGGTTTATTACTTTGGTCAAGTTTACCACCAAAAAGGTCACATTGCTATTATTTTGAAATTATTGAAATTGCTATAAGACAACAGCACTGCTGTCCTATAGTCATTTTGTATCTTTTACCTTCATACGTAAACCAAATAAAAAGAGTCGTAGCAGGTGGCGTTCTGTAGTTTCTGTCTACCCCCATTGGAAGAAGGCGTGAGTTTATTTACTTACGTATAACCGTGAACAGTCGTCTCAAGTTTAAATGAATGAATAGTCTTAAAGTGTTGAATGTCGCAGGTAACGACTGCTGCTCATCATCTGACATCTCGGTGTGAGTCCTGTCATTATCGGCGGCGTTGTTATTTATAACTAATTTATTTATTTTGCAAGACGCTGTCCACTTCGGTTATTATCGCGCTAATTACGGACGAAAAACCTCCAATGCATTCATGAGGACCGGTTACATGAGACCCTGGCACCGCCGCGCCCGCCAAATTCAACTATTGAAATAAAACTTTATCTCACTCACCGATAACAACCAGACCTGTCGTTTACACAAATATCTGGCATTCTGGCATTTTTTAATAAAAAACAACTTTTACATTTGTAGTATGCAAAAATGGTTGGACAACTACTAGTTTTGTTGCATTGTACAACGGCGAACAATTTCATTCAACAGATTATATGTATTTTTGCGGTAATTTGGCATTCATTACTGTAGATTTCATCCGAGCCACAGTTTTTGCAGATTTGAGATTTAACCCTTAACCAGGCCTAGCCATTTTTTTTCTTTTGAATAATGATTTTGGTAGATTACAGGGTTATAACAAATATAATTTCTTGTTTTTTTTTTTCTGTTTTTGATAAAAAAAAATCCCTGTGAGGTCTATATGACCTGCTGCCCATGCAGACATGTGGTCTGTATGTGGCCACTGTCCTACATGTTATCTACGCAGCTTTTAAGGGTTAGACTACTCACTGTAATGAATCTCAGAAATCGGCTCGTCACAAAAAAATAAAAATCCATGTGGTCGCTATGTGACCACTGCCTGGCTAAGGGTTAAATGTCATGTGATGTCGTGTGTAGTAGGGTTGTCACTTGACTGTCTCTTCATTCTCTGTTCTTTTGTAGGGTCTCCACTGCTTGACTGAAATACACATATTTCAATCCGCTGTGCTGATATCCTCTTATCGTCATTTTACATAAATTCCTCTGTTTTTCGGAGCGACTGCTGGTTATTATTCGCAAACGTTAGACAATCCAGATCTTACATGTGGACTTTTTCTTCCTCTATGGCTGTCTCTATCACTACTCGATTAATCTGTCCGTGTTTGCTATTGATCGAACCTCGAAAGAAGTGGCAACCCTACTTGATGCATAATTAAATAAGATAATAGGCAATCAGCTGTGCTGAGATGCATCACTGGACCACCTCGGTCTCTCGGTGGTCGCGCCCCACACTATATCGATGCCGATTATAATCGAATCGATTTTCAATTAAATCATTTCAATGACTACATAGAGTATCGAGGACGTGATGTGAGCGTAATCTTGATCTTCGCTACAGTACAAAGAGCTCTATTGTTGTCGTATGGACGATAAATATTGTTCGAAGTCAGCATAACTGATTACTATTGAAGTTGAACAGAACATACTGAACTCACATGAACCCGCAGAGCCACTCGAGCGGCTATATGCTATATGCTATATGTTATATGCTATATGCTATATGCTATATGCTATATGCTGATATATAGCAGCACGTCTTAACTTTTGTGAGCCGATTGTCCCTGAAGAACAAAGTATCAAAACAGTATATCTACAAAAAAAGAAAACCGGCCAAGTGCGTGTCGGACCACACACAACGAAGGGTTCCGTAGTTGGGATGAATTTATCCCAAGAACAAAATTAACACTGTAGTTGTAAAACATGTTCTCCCATACATCGATATACCTACGTCACGGTCAATTCTCCAACAGCAAAATAAATGTAAGTTTGTAATCGCATAGAGTAGAATTGACATTTATTTTGCAAATATGAGTAATACATAATACGTGTTAAAATACATTAAAGCTCAGCCATATTTCACCATTCCATGCGACATTTATATTATGAACATTCACTTAAGTTTAGCCAAAAGCCAGTAGGCCAGGTGCATCAATCCAGAGCAATTCAGGAATAGAAAAATGTATATGTGATACAACTACAAATTATAACGATTTACTTGTGCTCTGAGACCTATTGCTTCCTGCCAAATTGCATGATTCTAGGTAAACCGGAAGTACACTATAGGTTTCGATTTATTTTGTTCTGTTTTTTAAATTTCTATATATATATATTAACCCGTGAGAAGGCGCGCCTAATTTTCTTACACGAGTAGGCGCGTGCGAGCAAATTGCTCACACTATCATAAAATGTTTATATTTTTAGTGTTTCTATATTTATTGGCTTATAATGTATTTAAATAAATAACACAAGGTTTAGTAAGTAAGAAAACAAGTATTTTAATCAAAACTATTGAACATAATAGCAACTTCTAACGCAAATAACAAAACAACCTAGTATTAATTAATTTTTTTGGCACGTTTCATAAAAATCACAATAAAAAATGTTCCATAACAAAAACTAAAAAGTGTTATTCATCCATTAAATCTACACTAATGTGCCTCTCGAAACACACTGAAAACATGTATTTTACATGTTCGGTGCAAAGTAATTGCTGGGCGCGTGATGAGCAAATTGCCGCACGTTGGTACACGGCCTCCACAAACGCCTTGCTGCGCGGTCGCAACGCCACTGAGCGGATCGAGAATTGCGTCAGGGGAGAGGGGGTGAATATTTAGGAAGGTACTTAAGTGCTTGAATTGGTGTGGCATGGGAAAGACAAAAAATTTTTGAATTAGATTTTTGTGTGAGCAAATTGCTCATAGCGCGCCTTCTCACGGGTTAATATTATTATATTAATTTTTATATTAACATATACTTATGTCACAAAATTGGCTGTATGTTTTTATTGACAGACGGATGGACTGGCGGACGGACGAACAACGAAGTGATTCGATACGGGTTCCGTTTTTCCTTGTGAGGTACGGATCACTAAAAATGTTAAAGTTCACAAGGATGCAGCGGATTTTATAAGATGTTTTATCAAGAGACAAGAATAGTTTTCAGCTTAGAGAATACTAATAAAATCAGTACCGATGCGCAAATGTTTGATATCTTTCTTCAACTAAAAATACTCGCGGACTATCTCAGCGCTTTGAGATCCTAGTAATATCCAATGCAAATCTGTGCTCCTAGTGCCTGGGTGGTCCCGCACAATCGCACCGATATTATTTATCTTTTGCTCACGTTATGTATAACACACGTATCTGGCCATCCAAAAGCCGGTTCCCTGCGTCGGCTTGCATCCTTCCACCAACAGATTGCAGGCCGCACATAGTAATTACTTCATTGCCAACTATCTGCTGCTGCAATGCATTTTCTGTTTGTATTTTTACGCGAATAAAAACTTTTTATAAAAAAAAAACAACCAACATCATCTGCCTGGTCTTTTCCCAACTATGTTAGGGTCGGCTTCCAGCCGACCCTAACATAGTATATAACATACCCTAACCGGATGAAGCTGAATACCAGTATTTTACATGGAGCGACTGCCTATCTGGCCTCCACAACCCAGTTAGGTACTGGGTAATACGATACCCCTTGGTAAGACTGGTTGTCAGACTTTCGGGCTACTGACGACACGTGACGACTGTCAAATATCCATGAATGACAGCCGGGACCAATGGGTTAACATGATTTCCAAGGCACGAAGGGCTCTTGGTATGTGAAGATGGTCACCCATCCAGGGACCAACCGTGGCAAGCATAGCTTAACCTGATCGATCGAACCGTGCGGCTGTTTTTACTTAGCCACAAGCCCTTCACAAAAAAAACACAACCGACTTCCATAAAAAAACACTACAAAGTGAAAAATAACTTTAATTTCGGAAGTCGGTGTCGTTGGTTCCGCATTTTAGTTTTCATGGAAGCCGGTTGTTTTTTTTGTAAAAAAGTTTTTATTTTGCACTTTTTAGCTGTACCTACCCCACACAAATTCACTCAACATTATATCACTGACAGGAAGTTATTAAAACATCATCAATATAAACTAAGTAGAAAAAAATCGTATTATTGAAGGTCATTCAAAAACTACCCAAGCAAAGTTAATCTTTGTATGGGACCACCCTTGAGGCATACTTTATCCATTCAAAAAATAATTTTGCAAATCCGTCTATATATGACGGAGTTATGCCCGAACATACATAAAATATTCATACAACGTGTAACGTTAAATGCGCAAAACCTGAAAATAGTTTGATCAGAATAACGAGCAGAATTAATTGAACCACTTTTTAATATAGGTCACATTTTTCAAAAAATCTTCATTAAAAACGTTGTCATGTCTATTTATTAATAGGTCAAGCAAGCCAATGTCAGCGCGGCCCAGCGGCCCGGTGACGACTCCTCCCTCGATAAAGCGTCGTCGCAGACGCAAGAAACGATCAGAATGGCTAGTAAAACTAAAACAGTACATAATTTTTTAATGACTTATTTTCTCTCTGAAATAGGTCAATTGAATTAAAAATCAGTTGGGGTGTCTGAGGTTTTGCGCATTTAACGTTACACGTTGTATATAAACATCCGAATTAAGAACGTCTTTTTTTGAAGTCGGCTAAAAATACCTAAAATAATTGAATTACCTCTCAATATCTACCGACTTGACTAAAAACCTGGCTCTCTCGTATTTTTATTTATTATTTATTTATTTATTTCAGGCTACTAGGGCCCATAGAAAAAACAATACATACTGCTACAAATATTACACACATACATATATTACATGGAACTTTTGTTTTTGTTTTATTTCCATCATTTTTAATTAACAGGAAAACCATCCGGTCTGAAGGTGTTAGGTATATTTAATTAGCCACGGTGGTTTCTTTTTCCCTACTAAATTAATTCGTTTGAAGAAGCAAGCATGCAGCTAACGAAGTGATAAATCATTTAGTTTATATCTACTACATATTATTTAGATGCTTCACTCAGTGCATTACCAGCTTAGATATGGGCTGTGTGTGTATAATAAAAAAGTTATGCGTGGTCATATATAAAAAAAAATATATAGGTACAGTATGTTTTGTTTTACCGTCTACAAATTTTTACAGCATGTTCTACCCATGAATATGAATAACATTCAATACGGGACCAACTCTGAGATCACGAAAAAAACAAATCAGATGTTTCATACATTTTGGTCAAGTAGGTATTGGACTTTTGTTTTAAACAGCTTATTTTTTTTCGTGGGTTTCAGAGTGGGTCCCATAGTGAAAGTTGTTCATATTCATGGGTAGAAATTACTCTCAGAAGGCACTCTGTAAAAATTTGGAAAGTGTAAAAAAAATCATCATCATACGCGTCGACTTGAGACGTCCGTTTTTTCGTCGGTTACTCGTAATAATTCAAGAATAAAAAAAATAGTAATAAAAAATAAAAAACTTTATTGCATAAAAGGTGTTGCAGTAAATACAATAAAAAAAAACAGTTGCACTTTACAAATGAACACTGGTATACAACATAAATCGTTGGGGTACTGTCCTCTTAGATAGGCTACATAATAGCCTGTAGTAAAGAGAAACAGTGCCGTATCCCTCAATAATGGAGAATCAATTGCTTAGTGTTTAAAATTGAAAATGAAGAAGAGTCCACGATTTCCCCGGGCCGATACCATTGGCAAACTTTGGTGGCGAAACTTATTCATCATTCAATTTGATGAATTATTTTACTATACTTATCGATATTTCCCAATATGGCAAGCGTGCAGCAGATCATATTGTTTAGTCACCCATGATACACTGAAGTCCGACAATACCCACTATTTATCCACCTCCAATCTTCATGCAATAAGTCGATAATATCGGTCCCGATGGTAAAATAAATCTGCAAGCAATGCCATAGGGCCAAAGGTCATCGATTAATAAGCCCCCTGGTACCAGGGTGGGTTGGAGCCGCGGCGGTCGCAAGGTCTGCGGCGATAGGGCCATGAGAATGCGATCGGTTTCGATACCTGCCTTGTGTCCGTCGTGAAAGTTCACCGCTGCACCGTCCCGGTTAGGCGGTTCGTAATTATTGTTGGAATTGCACACTCAATATATAAGTATTTGCAAATATGGTGTTGGTGGCTATTTTGCTGTGAATTTAGAGCAGATTATTATTATGTGTAAAACTTACGTTTCTGGTGGAAATAATTGAGCATTGTAAGCAAGCCCCTACAATTGCGAAAATACCTTAAACCAAGATTACCCAAAAGAGTTCTGGAGATATATTGCATTTAGTTATTTATGAAATTCAGGCAAACTGGTAGTCAATCTGAGAATAAGAATACTTTTTACACTGCTACTTCTTGGATTGCGCACATCATTCAATGTTTTATTACTCATCGCTTCATAATATTTCGAATTATTTGCTGTTTCACGGATTTCCAGATCTAAATCACATTGTTTACGTGCGCAATGGCGGGCAGGCACGCATTGGGCACGCACGCGGCACGAGACACGCTCCGCGGCCTGCAGACATGCATACCTATAGAGTATAAAAATGCCAAATCAGAAAAAGTCTTCATATATACATAAACTCAAGCCTAAAAAGTAGTCAATAGACGATCAGTAACGGGTCGGCCACAGCGCCCACAGCCGTTAGTACATTTGTTTTTGTTAGTTGTTTTGTTTACGATTCTGTAAAATGGGCTCTCCACTTCCTGAATACTTATTGTGAATTAATATTAATCGCTTTAGAAGGATAAAATAAAAGCCGCAAATAAAAAAACCAGAAATACTGGGTAGGCTGGAAAACATGAACTATAAGGAGCTATGCTATGATTTATGCTTCTATTATTATTTGAGTACTCATTACTGTTCATCATTTTGATTCGATACCGTGAAGGCATTGCATAGATAGATTTTCGCTGTCGTAAAATTTAGGTGCGCCCGCGCTCCCGCACACTGCAGTCACGCACAAAGTTGTAAACTTGCTACATTACATCTAGAGCCCCAATACTTAGTTGACGAGCCTCACAAATTTCACAATGATGCGAAATGCATTTAACATGAGTTTTCTGAATGTCTAATAAGCACTTTATTTTGTTGATGCCCTTTTTTGAATATTGACAGACAGTCAAATGCTGCAAATATCTATGAACGTTTAGTAAGAGAAGTATGATGCGTTTGTTCAGCAAATACCTATGTATTGACAGATGGCCATTAGAGGATCGAAGTTTTAATGTAGGAATTAATTAGAAATTTTGCCGCCGTTTCGTAAAGCTTCAATGGTCCAGTATATACTGGTCTGTCGTACGCGACACGACGACTATGTTTTACGATATCTTCGATGCAGCAAGATCGAAGTGTGTCAATCGCTTACATTGTAGATAAGTTTTATTAAACGAGTTGTGCAAGAATTAAGTTGTAACTTTACTAAATGGCAAGATTGCACTTATCTCACTGGAAGTTATGGCTCGCTTTACTTAGATCTAGACTATCGCTGTACACCACTAGGCTTCTCCAAAAGGCGATAGGTGATCCAATACCCTTTACTTAATTATCCGGGACGATGGATCCATCGTCCCGGAGCTCTGCGAGCTCTAATTAGTGACTGCTTACTGTCCATTAATATCCCAAAAAGGAGACTCAGAAGATAAGATTATCCTTACCCTTCTTCTCAGCCAAAAGTGCAAAATAGAGCCTTGCACCCAGCAGTAGTTGAGGAGTAACAATTTTCATCATGATGTAGCTAGAGGAAGTGTGTCTAATGCTCGGCTGTTGTTGTTCCCAGGTATAACGTATCTGTCCGGTGAGAACTTCCTGGATGTGCTGGACAACGGCGCGGAGCTATGTCAGCTGGCCGCCGTCATACACGACCGGGCGCGGGAGGCGCTGGACCAGGGACTTATAGTAGGCGTGAGTATGCATAGTTATGTCAGCTGGCCGCCGTCATACACGACCGGGCGCGGGAGGCGCTGGACCAGGGACTTATAGTAGGCGTGAGTATGGATAGTTATAAGCAACACGCCCCTCTTTTGAACATTTTGTGCTGTGACGTTTTGGCTCACTTTCGACCGAATTGAAAACAGCATTGTCAACTCAATCCTCCTGGGCATTGCTTTCGATATCTTGTATCTAGTCGAGGGCTTTACACTTCTATCTAGTAGATCCATTTTGACTATAATACGCTGTGGCCACTACAGCTTTTTTTGGACTACTACAGATTTCTTGGCCATTCTGTTATTTTCGTTTTGATTCATAAAACCCTCAAGAAATAATATGTAAGGTTTCTTCTTCCTAGCCGGTGCCTCAGATCCGCGGACGCTGCTGGCAGCGCGCGGCGCGTCGCAGCTTCTTCTCTCGGGACAACACAGAGAATTTCATCACCTTTTGCAGAGAGCTTGGCGTGCACGAGAACTTACTCTTTGAAAGTGATGATCTTGGTGAGATATTGACTTATCATGTACAAAAATCACGGTAATATCTTTGGTTTCTTGGAACGAAGTTCTTTAAAGGAGCTTGCGGTACGAGTAAGCTGGTATAAATCATCACGTAACAAAAAAGCGTTATGCCCCCAAGCCACTTTTTGTTATAAGTATCTAATAGAAAGAGAGATAGTTTTCGTGGTTTTCGAGGGTGCTGAAGCCAATAGTGAGGTCAAAATGTACTGGAAATGAAACTTAGTTCCTGCCGGTGGTCCTCCGACCACACGTTTCTTTTTACCCTTATTTTGTTTGTGGTCATGATACGTGTCTGCTGGAGGAGGCTCGTCTCGTAACAAAGTTTGGGCCAGATATAGAAAGATTCCTCTCATAACTTATGCATCCCTGGTACCACAGTGCTGCACAACCAGCCACGGCAGGTCATCCTGTGCCTGCTCGAGGTGGCTCGCCTTGCCACCAAGTTCAACGTGGAACCGCCAGGGTTGGTGCAGCTGGAGAAAGAGATTGCGTTGGAGGAACGGGATTCAGGGCTTGACTCCGCTATGTCAGCGACCGCTTGGCAGTTTAGAGACTCTTCGCCGCCACCACGGGATGAAAAGTAAGTTCATTTCATTGAAATTCGTCCGTACAACTGATCCTAACTACAAAACTGAAATTACTACTTACTTTCAACGTTTTCTCTACTCTGTCATTGTTTTATCTGGCTATAATGAGGACTTTTGTTTATTCAGCAGATCTACAATAGAAATACCACCTAAGACACCAGACCTCAACGACTGTAAGTATTTACCTAACACATTATGCCTCAAACGAATTTCTACTTAAGTTTGTCGAAAGAATCTATAGAGTGCAAAAGTGCATTCTATTGAAGAATTGTCGCTGTAATACATAAAGTTAAAAGTTGTGATTACCACTTGCAGCGCAACTAGCGGTGGACAACGCTGATGCGGAGAGCACCAAGTCAGAGGGAACAGTCGCCAGCACCGACTCCGACGTGCCGCTCAAACCTACCAATGAACTTGATAAGAGGGTACGTTCACTTTTTACCCGACTACGGCGAAGCAAAAAGGAGGGTTATGATTTTGGCCGGTATGTACGTCAGTATGTTCATCTTCATAACTTCAAAAATACTTATAATAATTTGAAAAATGAGGTATCGTTAGAAGCGTCCCCGCTCGCTCCCCGTTTGATCGGTACGGGTTTAGATATGCATGCGGATCTGTAGAGTGGCCGAGGTGTAAAGCAGAACCATGTAACGGGAATTAATGTGGCAGCATGGAGAGCGTGGAACACGGCCCAATGCTCGACACTGTTGAAGGCCTGTGACGTGGACGCTCCCGCATGAGGCTGTGTACAGGGTGAGAGTTTCGCAGAGCGTTCCATGATTGACATAAGACTTATAGATTCAATTAAGTTCCCAATATCGAGATTCGAAGACGTACGAAGGTTATCGTTATCGGAAAACGAGTTACAGAACTGAAATGAAGTTGGGCAGGATACTTGGCAAGGCGCAGTGAAGGCAGGTTGAAGGCTTTAAGGTTGTAAGACAGTGACCGAGTGGCGTCCAAGGACTGGAAGACGAAGTGCCGGTGACAATAGAAGTTCTTTTTGCAAGTTTATAGCAGTTCATATTCAATGACGAAGTATTCAAGTTTTTAATCCCATACTTTTGTTATGATCAGGTGCAGTTGGTGACCCGGCTGATGGAGCGCGGCTGCAGCTGCAGCTCCGGCAAATGCTCCAAGCTGCTGAAGGTCAAGAAGGTCGGCGAGGGGCGCTACAACATCGCCGGCAGGAATGTGTTCATCAGGGTAAGTTGACATGAAACTGTTTGTCATTGTGGATGAGATTATGCTACAGGAAGATAATTTCCTTAAATTCAAACGTTGAGAACTTGCAGAATGCATAGTCCTAAGTCATAATATAGGAAGTTCAGAATCACGGGGAAATCACGAAGAGGACAAAGTCCTAAGAATCTGATAGTTAAACACGATGGAGACCTTTTTTTTTTTTTTGCCTGTGCCAAGGGCCACGGTAACTCTTTCGAACAACCCGCGACCCTGGCAAACACGATGGAGACCTTGAATGCGTTTTTTATTTATTTATTTGTTAGACATTTTGTAGACTTAACAGGTCAACCCAAGGCGTCTACAAACAAGTTACATTTAGTGATATACGCGTACAGTTATCTATTGTTAAAATAGGTACTGTTATTATTATTAACTACAATTTCTTAACTACTAACTTATAGTGAATACAGCTTAGTCTAGTTACGTAAAACCCATATTCTAAAAGGTAAATAGTGAATTTTTATAGAAATGAGCTAGATGGTTTTTGCGAGATTGTCAATGTTTTCCAAATGGATTACACTGTGTAATAATAAACATAATCATAATCTAAAACATTTACATGTTATGTTATTAATAAAATGTTCTAATTTAGCATACCTATATGTGCTTTCGTATATATGTATGCGATCTTCAGTTAAAAACCCTTAAAAGTATGTTATCATCGCCTTAACTTTTATTAGTATGACAGTGTGTGAGATGGACATTTGTCGCGGATATAATTCTGTTCAGCTTGTCAGTGAACAGATCCACATCTTGGGTTAATAAGATCGAGTTGAGGAGCGCAAGAGTACGTCGTGTGGTTGCATTTCTTGTGGCACGGGTGCGGGAACTAGCCACAGCCAGCAGGGGCCGCTGCCGACGCAAACCGCGCTCCCCCGCCCCCCGCATAGCTCCCATAGGGACGTTTAGGCTTATATCTATGAGTGCTGAAGGATTGTCGATTTTGTTGGTGAGTAAATGGTAAAAGTGTATAACTGCCTGTAAGCTCCTTCTCAACTCTAAAGTGTCGAGTCCGAGCATACCCGTTACGAAAAGCGAGGGATAGAGGAATGGGTAGTACCCGTACTTCTTCTTGTATATGTATCGGCAGAATTTTTTATGTATCTTTTCTATCAAAAGTTTATATTTGGCCTCGTATGGATCCCAAATGAGAGCATTATACTCTAAACGGCTGCAAACGTACGCGTTATATAGCATGATTGCCGGTCTACAATCCTGAAACTTGTACGTTTGACGCATAATAAAACCGAGAGTTCTGTTAGCAGCTTTTGTCATAGACACGATATGTTCCCGAAAATTGAGGCGAGGGTCAAATATCACGCCCAGATCACGCATCTCATGGACTCTTGTCAGCGCATTGTCTAGTATTCGATAACTGTGTTGAATGGGGGTCCTACTTCTAGTATAAGTCATAATTCGGCATTTTTTTTCGTTAAATTGTAGATGGTTTCTGACGCTCCACTCAATAACGTTGGATATGTCGTTTTGGAGAACTTCGCAGTCAGAAACCGACCCCACACCCATGTATAATTTAAGGTCGTCTGCGAACATCAGACATTTTGAACTTTTAACGGCTTGGGGGAGATCATTGACCATAATTAGGAATAGAATAGGCCCGAGAGTACTTCCTTGGCTCACGCCAGATCTAGTGTAATAGGACTGAGATTTGTACCCAGCGAGTTGAACGTACTGCTTACGGTCGCCTAAGTAACTAGCAAAGAGTTGAAGTGATTTCGGTGTAAAAAAAAATATTGTATTTATGAAATAATGTAACATTTTGACTCTTCGAAATACCGTTGCCTCCAAATTCTGTTCCAGTTGCTGAAGGGTCGCCACATGATGGTGCGCGTGGGCGGCGGCTGGGACACGCTAGAGCACTTCCTGTCACGCCACGAACCCTGCCAGGTGCGCCTGGTGACGCAGGGCCGGCGCGACGTGCTGCCCGTGCCACTCGCCGACACGCCGCCCCCCACACCCGCGCCAGCCCCGCTCTCACCCGCCAGCAGTCGCGCATCCCTCGCCAAGGAGCCCTCAGTAGCCGGCACCGTCTCACCTGTCGATAGCAAAGCTTCTTCCGTCAGCGGCAAGACCTCCCCAGTCGAGCTCCGCAGTGGCCGCTCCACGCGCGCGTCCAGTAAAGCCAGCAGTGGCAAGAGCTCACCACTCCCCGACGCACGTCGCACTTCCACACCTATCAAACCGACATCTGCCAGAAGCTTGAAGTCCGCTTTAACACTTCCCCTGCGAGCGGATTCAGTGGACGGGCGCTCCCCCAAGTCCCCCGCCACCCCGCGCAGCAGGAAGCAGTCTGCACCCTCCAGCTCCAGCACCCCCAACACGCCGACCGGTAGATCTATTAGAACTCCTGTAGAGCATAGGAAATCACTCACATCCACCACTTTGCCTAACGCACCTAAGAAGTCTCGCAGTATGAGTCTAGCTCACGTGCAGAAGGACGACAAGAGGACGTTTTGTGGTACCGAAAGACTTAACCAGGTGAAGAAAAACAGGAGCACCAGCGCGGTCACCACGCCCACCGACAGCACCCCCGCCAGGAAGACGCGCAGTCAAAGTCTCGCCTCCACACCCGTCAATGATCCCAAAAAGACGTTTAACGGGACCAATGGTTACGCTAAAAAGACCAGAAGTATGAGTCTGGCAACTCCCGTGGACTTCAAACCGCTGAACAAAAGCATCTCTGTGAACGGAGCGATGACGCAGGCCGCCATCGAGGAGAGCATCAGACTGTCGCTGGCGGCTACCATCGCCGACGACAACTCCTCCAAGAAGCCCTTCTTGCACATCAAAGCTAAATACAGAAGTCCCCCCCCACGGGAGGTGCCTCCCAGATAATGAGTGCACGCGCGTACTGTTCATTCCATTAATTTTAAAGTTGACACTTGACTAAGGCATCGTTATAAAGTTCAATTAGTTTCGGTAACTCGTAAGCATTATTTAGATCTCTTAACTGAGCAATCTCATCTTTATCATCTCCTAGTATTAAGTAGTCGCTCTAATTAATTCACACATTCATGCACTCCATCTGTACGGGAGACCTAGTCATAATGAATTTGTTATTGTAATTATAATGATACGCTACGATTTAGTTTTATAGTAATTTCCAATTGCAATAGTTATGGTATCTGATTTATCTTGATAATTATTATTAATTGTGTTTTAAATCTTAATAATTTCTGAAAATTATTTTAGTTTTATTTTATTTGATGTGTGTGATATAATTTAGAATTTCGCATTTTTTTTCATTTGACAATAAAGTTAGTGATTATTGTAGAATTTGGTTTTGAATTTTGTTTATTTTATTTTTTGTTTGGATTCAGTGCTGCACATTAGTCGATATAATTATGTAGTTAGAGTAGCGACACAATTGTGGCCTCACGCTCACGCGACCATCACGGTACAAATAATGTTGTTTAATCCACACAAGGTATATTTTCATACGAATCGATAGAAGATATTTTAGCACTGACGATAGATATACAAGCACTAGATAAGACACTGGTGCCGATTCACTTTTTCACAAACTAAACTTAATTTAAGTTCAGTGCATCTTTTTCTTTCTATTTTATTAATAAAAGGACAGAAGATACATTTTAGTTTAGTCCTGTCAAATTAATCAGCGTCTGACACTACTCCATACAAGTTTAGACGTGATTAAAAACTTGCTTACTACAATTACGTCAAGTTACGTCAGGCGCTGATTGAATTGACAGGACTATACTAAAATTTATCTTTGGTCCTTTTTTTAATGAAACAGAAAGAAAAAGATGCACTGAACTTAAATTTAGTTTAGTTTATGAACAACAGAATCGGCACCGCTATTTGAGTCCGCCGACACTACACATGGAACACTGACACTGTGTTCATAATCACAGCTCTACGAGAATACTGACAGCCGTAGTGGATATGAATACCGACTTACTAATCGTTCAATAATTAAACTATTTGAATTCGCTTTATCCTTATTATTCTAGAATTAATACTAAATGAAAGCTATCTTATGAGATTCGAAAGAACGCTTCAAATCTTACTTAGATTGGGTCAGTGACGTTGGGTCGGTGTTCATTCCTCATGAGACCGCATTCGTGTGGACTTTAGAATTGCAACATTAGTTAGGTTTTGGGGAGTCAATAGTCTTCCGAGTTATGCTGTATCAACTGATGGATTCTAACGAGAAGCTCTTAAAGCATGGGTTATACACAACTGTATTATGTACGAATGTTAATGAATGGGCACAGCATACTGACACTAATTAATTGATCGTCCATAATAAGCGAGAGACAAAACTGTTAACAGAAAGACTAAAGCAATGTATCCATAAAGGGAAACAGTATGTAAATGGAGAAGATTGGAAACTTTCACCTTTACAGTGGGATCAAACGCATAGGTGCCGTAGAATATGGCCCGAACAATCTAATAAGTTAATTAATATCGCTGCAATACATTAGGAAATCGTTTTATTAGTCCTATTGACATCACTAGAGTAGAATTAGACTTGGTGAGTTTGAATGATAATTATAAACAGAGCTTAGCATATACATATACACAGGTGATATACACGTTACTGCCGACCTACCTATCTACAATTCTGTGCCAACGTTTAATTATGTATGGTTGATAATAAACTTTTGATATTCATAATGTAGCCGTTTTATTTGTGCACTTTCATCCACACCACAGCCTAAGGTCACAATATACACGGTAATGTTGGTCTTAGTGCTTCGTAACTTGGTTGATGGTCACCTAAAGCTTTAACAATAAACTTTTATACATTTTGTTTCGAATAAATTGTCTTATAATGGTACGTTAGTACAGCCAGCTACCGATCGTCAGAGATATGCCAGGGTTCAAATCTCGGGTGACTACTATGAGGGTCATAAATTAATGAATGTGGATCCACAATGTTTCTGTAATTACGACATCAACTGGTTGATAAAATAGTTAAATCTGCGAATAAAGTTCTTGATTCAATGCATTGCAAAAAATGCTGAGAATAATTATGCAAATCGTTAGGAAAGCATCGCCATTTATTCACAATGCTACAAAAATAACAGGTATTGAGGTTGCTCGAAGCCCACATTTACTAGTAAGATTCCAGCATTTCATCTACATTCTTGACACTTGTTTCCCGCCCTTGTCTGCAGTGTCGCAGGTTGGCGCCGCCGCGTGCGCCGGCGCGTGCGCACGTGCCGGTGCGCTCGTCCGTGACGCCGCACAAGCGTCGCTACACCTACTACAACAAGATGTACAAGCCCATGTGCTACGAACTGCCCAGACCATTCACCATCTCACTTGTGTAATCATATTAGAGAGAAGTCGCTGGAATATTGTGAACAGCTGATGTTGAAATATGATAGTGATAGTCATTGCACAACGTGAACTTAGGTGATGGTATATAAAGACAAGCTAGTTTGGTATACAACCAACCATAAAACAGAAAGTTCTGGGCAGTAGCGGCCGTTTACGTGTTGATAATAATGGTAACCGCAAAAAAAAAAATGTGCATAGGAAGTAATTAATTAAGGGTGCGTTTAGGCGACCTCAAAGTTGAATGGAACAAGATATGAGTGGTGACCGGTGAGCAAGATTGCTTCATGATGTCTCATCGTCTAATGCCCGGTTCCTATATTCAACGGATCGTCATGGTATAAAAGCTACTATCCGTTTTTCTAGAACCGACTACGAGTCGTAAATACCGTTCCACAATTTACTATCTATACCTGCTATTGACGAACATCTGTTGGTCATTAAAATACCGAGTCCTCTTCACTCACGTTTCGTTTTAAGTAAAATTGAAATTTAATAACACAAAAATCAAGACAAAATATGTTAGATTTACATACGAATAGTTCTATAAGTTTTGTAAGATGTGTAAATAACTATACGATCGCAGGCATCTGCGTGTTATTTTTTAATGTTCTTACCAAATACAATAGAATGCAGCGTACAGAACCAGAACGGAACGTTATAAGTTCAGCGCGCGGACTGACATTTGGCATCAAAAATGTTTCTTCGGTTCTGCATCTTTTCTTTACGGTTATTCAATTAGCTCGCTGATAATACGGTTGTTTGTTGTGGCCAAAAATTATATAGTTATAACATGTCTTATGTAGTATAGTAATTATAAAGTGTAGTACAATACCTATCCTACCTAAATAATCTACTCTTTTTTTATATATTCTAACGCGTCTATTATCTTCTTCTGAATCAGTCTCACTGGAGTTTGATATAATATCGAACACTTCTCTATCACTATATGAACTCGGCATTTCAAAAATAAAAAGCGAAAACAGTGAAATACATTAGAAACTTTGCTCCTAACCACACTCTAACCGACCGAAATTGACGGGTAACCAAATGACATAACGAATAGTAATCTTGACAGTTTACTGACGTTTAAAATATTTATAGGAACACCCCAAACACTCATCTCCGTACAATACGCTTACCGTCCGTTACCGGTAACCCTCCCATCCGTTAGTAGCAAGCCGTCAGTAAGTTGCATGACGAGTCGTTTTTTATAGGAACGGTTTTAGTTTACGGCTCGTATATAATAATAATAAATAATAAATAAACTTTATTGTCTCAAGAAGATACATACAATGGTAAAACACATGAGTTTTAACAAACTTAACATGTACAATAATTTTGTTGACCGCTAGTACCCAAAGTAAGATTTAACTTGTGGTATGGGTACTAGGGCTCTCGTACTTAAAAGCAGCAGATAGGTGTCGTTAGAGTGTAGTGTATCGTATATGTTGCATTACGGTAAGAAAATCTTAAATATTATAACTACTTATATAAAACTACTATTCGTGACTAAAACGATCGTTTCTCAGATATAGGAACCGGGCATTAGAGCATATTTATGCCCGGTTCCTATATCTGAGAAACGATCCGTTTTAGTTACGAATAGTAGTTTTATATACGAGCCGTAAACTAAAACCGTTCCTATAAAAAACGACTCGTCATGCAACTTACTGACGGCTTGCTACTAACGGATGGGAGGGTTACCGGTAACGGACGGTAAGCGTATTGTACGGAGATGAGTGTTTGGGGTGTTCCTATAAATATTTTAAACGTCAGTAAACTGTCAAGATTACTATTCGTTATGTCATTTGGTTACCCGTCAATTTCGGTCGGTTAGAATGTGGTTAGGAGCAAAGTTTCTAATGTATTTCACTGTTTTCGCTTTTTAATTTTGAAATGTCGAGTTCAGATAGTGATAGAGAAGTGTTCGATATTATATCAAACTCCAGTGAGACTGATTCAGAAGAAGATAATAGGCGCGTTAGAATATATAAAGAATGAGTAGATTATTTAGGTAGGATAGGTATTGTACTACACTTTATAATTACTATACTACATAAGACATGTTATAACTATATAATTTCTGGCCACAACAAACAACCGTATTATCAGCGAGCTAATTGAATAACCGTAAAGAAAAGATGCAGAACCGAAGAAACATTTTTGATGCCAAATGTCAGTTCGCGCGCTGAACTTATAACGTTCCGTTCTTGTTGTGTACGCTGCATTCTATTGTATTTGGTAAGAAAATTAAAAAATAACACGCAGATGCCTGCGATCGTATAGTTTTTTACACATCTTACAAAACTTATAGAACTATTCGTATGTAAATCTAACATATTTTGCCTTGATTTTTGTGTTATTAAATTTCAATTTTACTTAAAACGAAGCGTGAGTGAAGAGGACTCGGTATTTTAATGACCAACAGATGTTCGTCAATAGCAGGTATAGAAAGTAAATTGTGGAACGGTATTTACGACTCGTAGTCGGTTCTAGAAAAACGGATAGTAGCTTTTATACCATGACGATCCGTTGAATATAGGAACCGGGCATAAATTGATATCACTAGTAACAATTAGGTAAGGCTAAGGTGTGTCACTTGATTCTAGTCATTTTTTAGGTTTTATGATTGTATTATACTCTATGTGGAAAGGAAATTATTCAATAATTTGTGATACACAGCAAGAACACATTAAAATATTATCAATTCGACTAGATGAATCAGGTCGGCTCAATCGACATCATCGGGCTCCTTCACCTCCGACATGGAAGTGAGGCAGGCAGCTACGGGTGTGATAACGCGACCGTCACTGTTTGTTTTATTCTATGTATTTAATTGTAAAATAAAAACTATGTTACGATTTTAAACTTTATTTATTAAATACCACAATCAGGTAATACAAAATAATTCAAAATGAAGTATTAAATTAATTTAAAGTAGGAATGACTGAATAAATGCTATGAGAATAGTTCATTTTATATATTCGCCTATCTGAAACTCGCTATTTTATTATTAATTCATATAAAAACTAGAGAGCTGTAATTTCAAGTATACTTTTAAAAGTACTGCGTTCAGGAAGCGTTGTAGTCGATATTTATTTTACTTTAAAATGTTTAATCTAAGTAACGTCAAGTGCGTGCGAATTGTTTACAGGCAATAGTAAATATATTTTATTTCGTCTCTAGCTATTTCCCTATGCTAAGGTAAATAGGCGCGAAGATAATAACACGCGCTGTTACGTCATATATAATAAACTATATAAACATAACTATGTTTATTACTATTATATAAAAACTAAACACTATGCGCATCTGAATACTCGAATATGTCGCTACAACACACTGCAAAGAAATAAAAGAACACATCCATTCATTACTCAAAAGTTTGGATTTCATTCAAACATACAGTTACTAAACCAACCAAATGAAGACAAGCACGAAAGTTAAAACCGACGACGTGTATGCCGCTAGGAATGTCTCCTCATATTCGAGTATTCCTTACTAACTACACCTACAACTTGTAAATAAAAGTATTATTAGGTATCTCATTTAATACATTTTGGTAAAGTCACTCCGCATAGTTGATTAGATCATTTGGCCAATTAAACTTATATATACCTTACTTATTATAGAACTATTTGATGATCATGTCATCTGCAATCCATGCGACGATTGAGATTTAATTCAAAACCTGAGGGTTAACATTAACAGTACATGATTTAGTCATTTTAAATTCATTATTATGATATCTATGCTCGAAACGGTTTGTACCTACTGTATTTAAAAACAACACATTAGGTAAATATCCCAATCAAAGCAGGTAGCTATTACATATCTACATTGTAGGTCAATGTGCGCATGAGTTACAAATTAATCATTATTATTAACATTACACGCAGAAAGTATTTTATAAAAGATATAAATAAAAACAGGAGATTAACATGTGCACGTAAATAAAAACTAAGTCAAAGTGACCTTTGAGTGATTTCCGTAAGAGTTAACTTTAAATATTATTGAAACTTGGAGCGATCACACGAGATGCAACTTGGAGACTAGCAAACACTGCTAGCTCGATCTTAAATATAATCTTTGATTATATCAGTGTAGAAACTTATAAATATTAAAATCTACATTTCACGCGATAAAATGTGAAAACCTTCACCCCACACTGTCACACAATTATTACTGAGCAATGCTATTCAAAAAGACATTAGAATGCGTTGAAACTACTGATATAGTCTTATTAAAAAACTTATCTTGAATCTTACATTAATTTAACTGTAATATGAATGTACAGTCACGAGAATTGTTTAGCAGATTGACACACTTAATAGACTTGCCGTGTTATCGCCATTTATTACGTCTATCAAAGAATGAAACTTGTAAGAATTAACAGACAATTTGAGTTGATATCCAGTCTACCAAATAAGTTTCCTGTCCGTATAACAAGATATAGTATCATGTTGCATATCGTGTTACCGCGTGTTGCTGTAGCAGTCGCATGTCGCGCCACACGTTACAGGTGTCGCGGCAGCGTGTGTCGGCGTTACTTCTTCTTGCTCTTGCCGAGCGTGAGCGTGTGATGCGCCTGCGCCGACTGCTGCTTGCGACGGTTGAACTCGATCGCGTCGTCCTCGATCTTCTTGCGTACCTCTTCAAGACGTTTTTTCTCGTCAGTGTGATCTTTTTTTAGTTTATCGAATTTCGCGTGTAACTGGAAAGAATATTTTGATAATGTAAGTATATTTTTAGAAGAAATTAATAAATTCGAACCCTATTCGAACAAACTGCGTCCGCCCAGTTAGACAGCTCTCGAAAAGTCGCGGTTGAGTTCCTCTCACTCCAAGCCTTTCTAGCTTGGTAATTAAGATGGGAATAGAAATGGTGTCGAAGGCTTTTTTAGGTCCAGGAAGATAGACAAACAAGCATTTGCGCCCTCTGTCCAGGTTAGTACTAACAAATTTGGTTAAGCAATAAACAACATCATCAAAAATCAAAAATGTTTATTTCGTTATTACACGTTATACAAGATTATACAGTTGGTGGCGTCCCCTTTTAAGCAAATAGATGCCTGTACCAGGAGGCGCCGCTCTTTTATATCATACAAGTGATCAAGTGAATCATCGGTAGATATATTTGCTCTAAAGCCAAACTGATTATTTGCAACCAAATTATTTTTTTCCAGGTATTTTGTGAGTCTATTGTTAATTAACTTTTCCACTAGTTTTGGGATAGCGGGAAGTATAGAGATCGGACGATAATTAGAGATATATATTTTGGTCGCCACCTTTAAAAATTTACCGGATTTCGGAGCTTTTCAATTGGGAAGGGAACAGACCTGTATGGAGGCATTGATTAAAAATGAAAGTAAGCGGCGGGACAAGGAATACAACATGTCTTTTCAAACATCTATTTGATATATTATCGCGGCCTACCGTGCATTCCGTTTTTAGACCCATCACAAGGCGAGAGATCTCGTCTTCACTTGCATCCTCCAACACAAACGAGTTCAGTTGTGTACTAGTATTGGAAGAATTCGTCAGTAGCGGTGAGGCAGTCTCAATAGTATTGTGCGGATTCAAGCAGTTTTCAGCTAAGGTCTTGTCTATTTATGATCCTTTGGCGCTCGAATAACGTTGAGAGTTGGCGCTGTTGGTAAGCATTTAGTGCAATTGTTTTGTGAAACGTACTGAGACAAATCAAGATGGCCGATTTTAATCACGCGCCTTATGATCCTTGTACAGCTATAGTCAAATTATTGTCAGTGTTTTGGAGGTCAAACGTAGTAGGTAAGCATTATGTATTTCCCATAGACATATATATATGGACTGGAAATACCTACGAAAAAAGGGTGCCTACCTACAACTCATATTGTCTCAAAAAATGGCTGCCATTGCTAGGGTTGTATCAATTTAGGAACATTGGTGTTACTATAACGAGTATCGATACTAAATACGAGTCGTACTAGTTATCACGTTTGGATCATAATATAGTATGTAAGTAAGTAAGTAGGTAAGGTTGCCTACTTTATAGTAACGTATCCTAGTTTATTTTCGATAAACATACTTTATAATTTTGCATAAAAATACAGTATGCGAAAATACTTTATTTCTAATCTTTTGTTATGCGTAAAAGACTCATATGAACTATTTATCGATAGGTACAGACGCCAGCACATCAAGCTACCCGAAACTGTCAAATTATCGCAATCAACTTTCTTCCCTGAAAATAAAATTAATGCCAAGTATTTTTTCGGCACAGAATTAAAAAACACTTTTTAATTGCATCACGTTTACGTATTAAAGTGAAGGAAAACAGCGTGAAGTGCTTTCGCATATTATACCTTTATTATTATACCTATTATACCTTATAATATGTATGTATTTAGAAATATATTATGTATGTTTATCAGCTGTCTTAGTACTCATAGCACAAGCTCTGCTTAGTTTGGGACTAGATGGCGTTGTGTGAAAGTTGTGGAATATGATTTATTTATTTATTATTATTTTTATATATGTAATTAATATATATCTATTTATTTATTTCAGGCCAAACGGCCAGGCTATTATTAATCAATCATTTTAATACACATTTACCAAAAATGCTGTGGGAACAGAGTTATCATGTAATCTCATTACATCAAGTGTTCTATTGAAACAGCTTTCTTCAAAGTGAAGTGAACAGATGTGCCATTCTTTATGTCGGGGATTAATATTTTCTTCACCAATAGCCTCTAACCACTTTTTCTTTAGTCCTTCCTTTTTAGGAAACCTATAAAAAGTGCAAGTATTGTTATCAATAAATAATTTTGGTTACAGCTATATTATATTAGCATATGAAACTAAAATCAATAGGAAACGTCAGAAGCTATGTGCACGGTTCCAATTGGTGGTTTCTATGGAGAAGAGTCGGCAAGAAACTCCACGGTTACTCAAAATAATTGGCTTTTACAATGTTAATAGGTAGGGGAGGACAGTGTAGGCCTGTCAACAAGTACCAGGTACTTAAAAAAATAGAAGACATTGTAAAAGCCAATTGTTTTTAAAAGAGTAACCGTGGAGTTTCTCGCTGGTTCTTCTGCATAGGAAACCACCATTTGGAACCGTGCATCTAGCTTCTGACGTTTCATAAGTGCCCATGTAGGTTTACGTGAAAGAAAATATTTTGATTTTGGTGCTGTGAACCACGGGCCGGACCTAATAAGACGCAGGACTATTTATGTTAACATAGCAGAATATACCGATATCGTTCCAGCGGAGGAACTAGTTCCGCAAACTATTAGGCAACGGTACAACACTATTCTATTATGACATATTATTGTAAACAAACGAATGAATTAACAAAATAATAAAAAGGTCTGTTATACGGAAATTCACCCAAATATCAATACTTTAGCCATAAATTCATGATCGCGTTACAATTATATCATCGAATGTCTATTATTGTATGTGTTATTGCATGAAAACCGGCTACTAACCTGTGCAAAGAAAGTTGAGGTTGATTTTCATTCTTCCTTGCACCACACTTCACAATACAACACACAGGCATGTTGAATTGCTGTTTTTCAACATTTATATGCAGTTTTAAAGGTAAAGTCCTCGTAATTTTCTCGCAAATCTCAATAATACAAAAAATAAACAACCATTTGACAGCTGAACTACCACGAAACTTGGCGACAAAGATGGCTGCTCTGGCACCTACCTACAACCGTGTATAGAATAACAGGGCATCTCCTGTTATATCCCATCTCAATGGTATTTCCGGATGAAAGAAACTGTGGCGGCATCTACATCGCCACATGCGAACTACGCATTATACTGACGTCACGCAAAATCTTGCAGCGTGCAAGCAGTTTACCATACGAATAGCATTTTCTTACTATTTCCCGACATCAATCGTCGGGCAATAAACCCTCCCATTTCTATGGAGGATAGTGAACTTTAGACCGTGTGCCTCAAACCTCTATGCTGGTGACCCCGACATGATCAACCGAATATTAAATTATTTACAACTTTTAATTCAAACTATCTATTGCAGTATCTCATGGTATATCTTATATGCACGTAGTTACAGTATTACGAAACGGCTTTGTTCGTTTTCGGGCGGCCTATCTGCGGGAAGCGCAAGTCTGGCAATTTGTTTTCAGGCAATGCTTGAGGCTTATGTGAAGCAGTATTCGTCGTTTGGTTGAATGATGGCAATACGTGTACCTCTTTCTCGGCCTCCTTGAGCTCGGCCTCCTTCTCCTTGACCCTCTGCACGAACATCTGCCGCATCTCGTCCTCCTTCTGCTGCAGCTCAGCCAAGTGCGCGCTGCGCTTCTGCTCAAATGTTTGTTGGAATGACACCTGTAATGAAAGTTACAATAATTCTTAAGTCTTTAGGAGAGAAGAACCGACGTGTGTTTCAAAGTAACAGTCCAGTGGTCTGATCCCATAATGGGCACCGAGAGCAAATTGTTCCTTATTAACTTATTAGGAAAATAAAAACATATTGAAAAAGTAAAAAAAAAAAAACCGAACGCAACGATAAATTACAAAACAAGCTCACTTTTCTAGCAGTGTGATGCAGTGGGTGGCAGTTATTTTAGTTCAATCTCAGATTTGATGCCACTAATTTCATCAGACTTTTATTTTATTTTCAACCTTTTAGTTTGTTATATTTTTGGAATCGTCTCTTCAAGCCCTTTATTTTGGTCAGGGTATAAAATTATAAGACATTACTTATTTAAGTTTAAAATCCATTTAAAATACACTACTGTCTAATTGCGTACGTATGTATATTGTTACGCCGTGAAACTTGAACACGCCATATCTTCGATTAAATCAAGAGTAAGATCAAATAAGTAAACCGGCATTTAATTAATCACGTTCGTAACAACTGGTGTCAGAAGTGAGATGCCATTACTACAGAGGGACGACGAACAGCGACCACGAACAAGGAGGCAAATGGAGATGGATGCTGCGCGTCATCATATGGAGGAGGAAGATCAGGCTGGTATGGGAGCAACGGCAGCTGCTGAGATGCCAACAGGACCATCCTCGGAATTGAGCCTCGCTGCGGTGTTGGCCGCCATGCAAGCTAGTATGGAAGCTGTCCGCCGCGACCAGGAAGTCGCCCGCCGCGAACAGGAAGCCGCCCGCCGCGAACAGGAAGCCGCCCGCCGCGATCAAGAGGCTAAGCAGAACCTGATCCTCGAGAAAATCGATCACGGCCTCGTCACGTTGGGCGAGAAAGTAAAGAATTTAACCTTAGAGGTCAAGGAAGTTTCCGCCCGCGCTGATAGCCTCGAAACAAGAATTGATGGCCATGAAGACCGCTTGCTGGACATCAACAAAAAAATAGTCAAGCTCGAAGCGCGCGAACCTGTTGCTGTTGGCTCACCATTGCACACCCACTGTACATCGGCCGCAAAATTTGATGTGCCGCGTTTTGATGGCACGTCGTCATGGACTGCTTTTAAGTACCAATTCGAAACATTGGTTAAAACGAACCGCTGGGATGATGAGCAGTCTTTCGCGGCACTAACTTTGGCTCTACGAGGGGACGCCCTGCTGGTCCTAGAGAACCTTCCTCCGGACGGCAGGACATTGGAGCGTCTCATGGAGGGACTGGACACTCGCTATGGTGACAAGCACCTCGAGCATGTTTTCCGCGCGCAGCTACGCGAGAGAACGCAGAGGTCGAACGAGAGCCTCCAGCAGTGGGGAGTCGAGGTTGAACGGCTGGTCCGGCGTGCATACATGTCGATGACACCGGAGACGGTGGAAGTAAATCTGGTGCAAGCATTCATCGATGGTCTACGGGATACTGAAGTCAGGGCTACGGTGCGACTCGGACACCACCAAACTCTAAGGAGTGCGATGGCTCACGCTTTGGAAGTGGAAGCCGTACGGCAAGATTCACGTACGCACAGAGTTCGGGAAGTGGTGGTCTCGCCTTCAGTACAACCACGTCACCGAGAAGTGGTGGCTTCGTCTTCGGCAAAGTCTCGCTATATTCCGACGTGTTACGGGTGCGGAGAAAAAGGGCACATTCGTACCGATTGCCCCAAAAGGAAGAGGGGGAGTGTGGACTCCGGAACTCAAATTAACGAGGAGTCGTTAAACTAAATGTCGCCAGGGCCGCGGGGCGGGTGCTGGCTGGTCAACTGAAGGCCCCAACCATCACCATCAATCAAGTCCACAATGGAAATAGTTTAATCATCGAAGGAACGCTGAATCAACGTACTTGCAATTTCACCGTTGACACCGGGGCGTCACGGACTATTATAAGACCTGAGTTGCTGAAACGCACTATCTTGTGGAAAAGAGAGTCTCCATCCTGCCGACTTCAGACAGCAACCGGTCAGCCAGTCTCCGTCCTCGGTGATACGGAAATAGATTTTAAAATCGGTGATCAAGTGTACAACCATCCTGTGTTAATTGCGAATATTACCGACGATTGCATACTGGGTCTTGACTTCTTGCGGAATTACCGATGTATCTTAGATATCGATAGGGGACTATTGAAATTCCCAGATCAAGAAGTCTTCCTGCGAGGAATTAACTCATGCAACCTCTATTGTTTAAAGGATACTACACTGGCTCCGAGAACAGAAACTTTAGTTGAAGTAAAATTTCCTAAGGAAATCAAGCAACGAAGATGTGTTATAGTTGAAGATATTGGCCGGCACCCAGAGCTCATCACCGCCAGGACATTAGTTATGACGAAAAGGGAAGTCGCCGAAACTTCAAGCTCGATGGGAGGGACCTTACACTGTGATAAAAAGGATCAACGACGTAACCTACCGCATCAAGAAAGGGCTAAGATGGAAGCCTAAGGTAGTCCACGTGGATAGATTGGCGCCGTATCACGGATCTAATAATGCTCGGGACGAGCATGACTAAGAGGGGGGCACTGTTACGCCGTGAAACTTGAACACATATCTTCGATTAAATCAAGAGTAAGATCAAATAAGTAAACCGGCATTTAATTACTCACGTTCGTAACAATATCTTGTAGCTTCTGTACATATTATTACAAATGAAAGTCGCGTTTCGTGTCGATCTGTGTGACCGCGTTGTTACTCTTCTAAACTACGCGACGAATTTTGATGTGGTTTATGTGTTTAATACATTAATATTAAACTTACTTGCAATCTATAAGCAGAAATCTCGAGGTTTCATCAAGGGCGGGTCGCTAGTACTATTATATTTTGCAAAATTAGCGATATTCAAAGACCGGTGTCCTAATCAATGTACTAGCAAGTCTGAGCATAGATACATACGGGCTTATTATCAGCGTCGACGTCCGTGAAGCCCATCTGCTGCAGGCGGCGGCGCCGGTACAGCTCGTAGTGCCGCGCGTGCGTCTGCTCGCGCAGGTCCTCCATGTTGGTGCGGATCAGCATCTCGCGCAGCTTCACGAAGTCGCAGTGGGACTCGTTCTCAACTGGGGAATAGGCATTTCATTATACATACATTATACCCGGTCTGGCCATAAATTGAGTGACTTATGACACTCGTTTGTTTTATTATAATATAAATAGGCTTTGATCTTATATAAAAATCTTACTTGGTCTCATCAATCCCAGCTAAAAATATGGAGTGTGGTGTCAAAGAGAATCGTGTCGTAGTAATAGTGCTACACAAGTGTAACGAAACGCCAGTCGAAATTTTCATCTTCTTAAAGTCGCTCGGTATAACAAGCAAGTTCGTCTATCGTAGTATCAAAAGATTCACCAAGATGTCTTCTCTCGATGACATACCTAGGAGCGGCCGCCCACGCGATTCAAGGACGCCAGCAGCGGCCAAAGCCATAGGTGAGCGAATTCGCCGAAATCCTCTCCGCAAACAGAAAATCATGGTCAGAGAAATGAAAACTCCAGCTAGGACCATGTCTCGCAACATTAAAGAAGACCTAAAGCTTGGCGCTTATCGACGCAGTACTAGACATCGCTTGACGACTGCTTTACGCAGCATCAGTCACCAGAGCAAAGAAGTTGTGGTAGCAGCACGCAAAACACGGATATCGAAAAATGCTTATTACGGATGTAAAAATCTTCACACTAGAGGGAAAATTCAACCGCCAAAATGAAATCTATGCACACAGCTTTCAAGAAGCTTCTGAAAAGGTGGCTAAGGTGGAAAGATGCCCTCACCCGGCCTCAGTCATGGTTTGGTGGGGCGTGTCATACGAGGGAGTCACTAAGCTTCATTTTTCTCAACAAGGAGTAAAAACCAAAGCAGCTAACTCCCAGACTAATATTTCGGAGCCTATTTTCCAATAAGCATTGGATATTTCACCAGGACTCGGCACCGGCACACATAGCGCGAACCACGCAGCGTTGGCTAAAGGACAGTTTACCCGATTTTATTGCCTTCGAAGATTCCGGAAGTCCGGACCTCAACCTATTGGACTACCGATTAAGGGAAGTTTTAGAAGAGAAAGCCTCACCGTAACATTGAGTCATTGAAACGTGATTTGGTGACAGCAGCGGCATCGATACCTCTAGAAGCAGTGCGTGAGGCGATAGACGAGTAGCCGGATAGATTGAAGAAGTGTGTCAAAGCAAAGGGACTTTGAATGATTTTAACGTTTATTTTATAAAATAGGCAATAAAGAATGTATACAACGTGTAACGTTAAATGCGCAAAACCTGAAAATAGTGTGATCAGAATAACGAGCAGAATTAAATGAACCACTTTTTAATATAGGTCACATTTTTCAAAAATCTTCGTTAAAAACGTTGCCGTGTCTATTTATTAATAGGTCAAGCAAGCCAATGTCAGCGCGGCGCAGCGGCCCGGTGACGACTCCTCCCTCAGTAAAGCGTCGTCGCAGACGCAAGAAACGATCAGAATGGCCAGTAACACTAAAACAGCACATAATACCTTTACAATTTTTTTATGACGATTTTTCTCTCTGAAATAGGTCAATTGAATTAAAAATCAGTTGGGTTGTCTGAGGTTTTGCGCATTTAACGTTACACGTTGTATAATGTATTTTCATAAATTCTTTTCTTTAAAAAAAATATTTAGAGACCATTTTACGAGGGACAGGATTTATGGCTAGACTAGGTTCAAAGCATTCACCATATTTACAAGTTACATTTATCCACATCTATTACTGCACCTAACATTAGATTACCTAATCATTATTTGGATACTAAAGTTTTCTTTACTAACACTACTCTATGCATTTTTTGTAGTCTGAAATAAAAGTTAATTCATTTATTTAATTAGTTCCTTATATTGCAAATTTTTAAATATTTCTTAAAATAAATAAAAATGAGTATAATAAACATTTAAAAATATAAAAAATAGTGGTCCACCAGTGTCGGGAGCAGGGTCCAAACTACCGGCGGTTAGGGCTCCAGAGACAGAAACCTCCTTACAATGCGAGCCGTATCGTGGATACTGCCTCTTGAATCAGGCCTTTGATCCAACCGCGTAACGAGAGCCTCGATAGATGTTGACCGAAGCTTTCGGACATCAGGTCATTGGCCGATACGACAATCGGCGCAATATCAGCCGAGCTCACATTCCACATGTCAACAGCCGCGTGTGCTAAGTCATTTGATTTGTTATTCTTTCTCAGCTTTCACGAGATACCCGTCATGTTGGATGGTAACATCGACGATCATTGCGCGGCGTATGAATCGATCTATCAGCACTATATCAGGTTTATTGGCAACAATAGTCCCGTCAGTAATGATAGACCGATCCCAGTACAATGTTACATGGCAATTTTCGAGAACTGGGTTGGGCACATACTTGTAGTACGGTACCTCAGAAACCGCAAGTTTATAAAGATATACCATGAAAGTGTGAGCATACCTTGCACCGTCCCCCAGGGGTACTGGCGCGCGCGCACGGTCTTGTTGCCGAGCTTGACGAAGTCGGTGGAGCCCACCACGGCGAAGGGGATGTGCGAGTTCATCACGCTGTTCACCTCCGTCACCGACTCGTCGTCCACAGGGAACTGGTAGATCTCCACCGAGTTTGCTTGCAGCTCTTGCATTATTTTGGACTGGAATTAAAGGTTTAGAATGCTTAGTTCATGAAGTCGAAAGGATTGTCAATCTCATTACAGCTAAAAACTACTTGTAGGTAACTACATAGGTAAGTCCATACTACTTATTGGTGTAAGTAATGGTGGTCTTATAGCAAAGAGAATGAATGAGGATGGTTTGTATCGTTTCTCTGGTAGATTTAAGCACATACTACAGTCAGCGGCACGTAACTTGGCAAGGTTTTGCCGTAGTGGGAATAAGTTTGCGCATGTACACTTAGTGCAACAAAAAAAATATCACTTTGATTGCTTGTAATTATTCTACGGTTATTTCCATAATTTATTTTATACACGTGTGTTTAGACGAAAGTTAAAGAAAGGAGAGGAAAAGGGGAGGACTCTTGCCAAGTTATGTGCCGGCTACTGTAACAGTAGTTTCTAAGCCCTGCATGGCACACGCGTCTTAGAAACTAGTGTTAGTAGTACGGACTTTAGTCTGAAATTACAGATTTTTATTTTTACAAGAAGTCTTCCCCTATGGAGTGCAAAAGAAACTATGGAACCGACTGTGTGAAAGATATAGCTAGAAACGGGGATGTCAACTATTACAGAAGTATTAAAGAAGACGACATTGCGCCGACCGCAAATAAACTGGGATAACGGCAAGAGAATGATGATATTATATTTGATATGGAATCATTTATGGTCTCTCAGTATTTTGACTGGCTTTTTATCACGTGACCTTAATACTATCGGTTAAAAATTGAGTGTACAACAATGTCACTAATGGATTACGTATTAATCATTTTTATTTGCTCATTGTTAACAGAAATAGCTGGCAATGTATGTAGTGAAAGGCGAGTACGGGAAGTAGAGTACTATTATACTTGCAAAGCATACTGCAGTAACTCAGCCTTGCGATACTATCTACTAACACTACTCATACATTCATAACATATTATTATTTTTGCCCGAAACTGGTACATGCTATACTTATAGCAGAGAAAATTATGATCAATAAACATGAGTAAAATATTGTAATAGTAATTTATGACCGTAGTACCGAGTCATATTACACATAGCTCCATTATGTGGTTACTCCCTCCCAAAAGACATGTGCGTCCAAATCCGTGATATCCCCAAGTTGGTTTTTGTATTTTGCAAAAACATTTTACTATAATTAATGTATTGTTTTAGTGAAAGTTACTATTTGTGTTTTTAATAGTTTTTTTTTTTTTTTAAAAAACGTTAATACTTTTATCATCGCGTATAACGACAAGCAATGATAGGGTTATTATACGAAGAGTTATTCAACGTTTAAATAGACCGGAGGTTTTAGGACTGCTTGACGTGCATTAGATTGGAAGTTCAAATCCTAGGCACGAAATGTGCTTTTTGTCATGCATTATATTTTTTTTAATATAAAGTACTTTTCTATATTGTTTTAGTAATATTAATAAATAATTTAAAAATCTAGAAATATAAAATACTTTAATGATAATTTAATTGACTATCTAGCGCAAGAACTTGACAAGGGTGGTTACCCTTGTCAAGTTCTTGCGCTAGATAGTCAATACATCATCAATCGTCATTTGTTATTCCTACTGTGTGGTTACACAGTAGGAATTTTCCTGGACCTCGCCAAAGCTTTTGACACAGTTTCCATTCCAATCCTGTTGCGCAAGCTTGAGATCATGGGTGAAAATTTTCAAAAGTTATTTAGAAGATCGTTCCCAGTGCGTAAAGATTGGCAATGTTCTCAGCGCTGTTCAAAAAAACACATTTTTTGGTGTTCCTCAAGGAAGTATTTTAGGGCCTACACTGTTTTTGATCTATATAAATGACCTTTGCAATCTAAAGCTAGAGCATGGCACTATCATTACTTACGCTGACGACACTGCTCTACTCTTTTCGGCTGACTCAGAAAATGAAGTCTACAATCTTGCGCAACACGGATTCAATATTGGAAATAAATGGCTTCAAAATAACTCACTAACCCTAAATGCAGAGAAGACAAGTTTTATTAAGTTTTCTATGCGCAAACAAATATCGAAGATCCCCTCAGCGTTGCATGCTCATTGTTGCCCAATCCCTGCAGACAGCCTATGTAAGTGTCCTAATATTAAAAAGACAGATAAAATAAAATACCTGGGTATTATAATAGACGAAACCCTTTCCTTCAGACCGCATATGGAAGCTCTAAATAATAGAATTCGTAAGCTGATATACGTATTCAAAAAGATACGATGTATAGCAGATCCAATAATAATTAGGCAAGTATACTTGGCCCTTTGTCAGTCTATTTTGACTTACTATATCACTTCATGGGGTGGGGCGAGTAAAACTTTGCTACTACCCATTGAAAGAGCACAAAGAGCTATTCTCAAGGTGGCTACTTGCCGCCCTTTCCTTTTCCCCACTAACACCCTGTATAAAGCTTGTAAAGTACTAACAGTTCGACACTTATTTATAATGAGCACTGTACTAAAACAACACGCGGCGCTTCCATTCAGCACTGAATTCACAAAAAGGAGACGGAAATATATTGTTTGCCCTCAAAAAAACACAAAGCATGCTTTTACAGCCAAATTTTATATGTACCTCGGACCGCTACTCTATAATAGGCTAAATGATAAAGGAAACATCTACTCCTTAAATCAGAGTAACTGCAAGAAAATCCTTATGCAGACTCTTCAAACTATGTCCTATGAAGATACAGAGAAGTTATTAGTTGTACTAAAGTAAATATTGTTAGTAATATATAATTTTATAAACGTTTTACATGTGTACCAATAAGATAAATATGATAATTAAGTGATTATTTAATAAGTTAATTTAATAAATTATTGTTACCTCCAATCGCCTGAAACACAGGATTACCTAGTTCAGACACAAAAAAAATGGTGAACTTGACATAGATTTAAGAAAAACTGTATTTAGCGTTAGTCCTTATATTATTGAATAAATTTTATTATTTTTTTAATTATATTTATTATTGAACAAAACTTTGATCTATTTTACTACAATTTGATTTGATAATTTACAGTTATCATATTATACATATTTTGCCAACTGACATCGGAAATCATTAAAAAAAAAGCGGTAAATCGTAATCGTTTACTCTTAGTCGTTTTAAGTGAACGTATACATCAAACGTTGTAAGTAGTTATATATTGAGGATATGGATTAATTATATAACGAAAACGTAAGTAAGTAAAATTAATGGATACCCTCAAATTATAAGTATCGAGTAGACAAAAACTCAGTGACTCAGACAAGTAGATAACAATTTCATCACTATGGGCTGCTGGGCTCGCTGGCTAGTTCGTCTAACTGCCGGTGTGAGTATGACGACGTTCTGTGATGTGATGGTTCAAATCCAAGTCGAAACACTAGACTCTTTTTGAAGTATTCTTTAGATTATTCGTAAAGGATTCAATGTTGTAGCAGTTTAACATTTTATAACTTGAGGCGTTAGCACATACTGACGCTATGTAAACAATGATACATTGTAAGTTCGCATGAATCACTGGGCAGTCGGACACTAATTACATAGTAATATATAAGATGTAAATATACACAAATGATGCTCCTGCATGTGTTGCTAGTTGATAATGGTGATGAATATTGGCTCTTGTAAGAAAACACAGAAAGGATGCACAATGATGATTATACTCAGTGAATGGTGGTATGGTATTCATTGATTAAGGACAACAGGGTCGAAATGGCTAGTAGAACCATATTGGAAAGTATGGGGAAAAGAAAATGTCAATAAGAACCAGTTCTCAGTCCTGTGAACTATTCAAATAATAGGAAACACCGTCCGCATAACAAGCACATTCCTTTAAATCCCAGGGACATGTGACACACGTTTTGATGAATCTACTGAATATTTAACTTATAAACTGGCTATAATGTTCTCAAGTTTAGACGAAAATAAAATTAAGCTTAAGCTCATGGATACCAAGATAGCATACCTTAAATTTCTGCAGCTCCGTCTTGGAGATGGTGTCCGCCTTCGCAATGATGGGGATGATGTTCACCTTTGTGTCCAGTTTCTTCATGCACACCAGGTCGATCGACTTGAGCCCATGGCCTGGAAATAAAGGAAACACAATCTATGAAATAGATGATATTAAATAATTTGGGGTCATATGGGCCAGATGATATTGGCAGGAGGTATAGATTTGTATAACGATATATTCCAGGCCGTTTGTATGCATCCATTGACGACCAGAAACATTCACCAGAGCGTTTGTCCACCTTTGGATAACTACAATAATTAACTCATTATTGTTGAACACTTGAGTATTTATCAACTCTCTCTTTGTTATTTGATTTAAACTCGTCAGAGCATTGTTATGGTTCCCGCATGTAATTCAAAATAAAAAATGAAACCTAATCTGATTGTTTGTGACAATGGGTAGAAATGGTGCACCGTAGCGCGGCGTCGGACCACACACGCGTTAACTTCCGTTATCGCTGCTCCTTATATGACGTTTGTAAGCCATTTCAATACCAAACACATCATGACGCCTTACTATAGTGGAAAGTTAACACTGCCTGAATTTGTATGATCGGAACCTGTACATGGTTTTATGCTGAAACATTTCGAATTTTGAGTATTAATGGGTATAATGCAATTAAAAAGTAACGTATTCCGTATAGTGGACCAGTAGACGCCAAATATGACCAAGATAATGTAGGTAAGTAAATTGTTCAGTTCTGTAATTTATGTCTACATTCCAGTAGCTTTATTTTTCACGAAATACGACTCAACTATTTATTTTTTACACAAACAGTCAAGAGCAAATAAAGTCATAAGTGCACCACTAATGAATCAAAGTTAATTATCTAGTCAACAAACGAGTACTGTTTAGTTAACATCAAGTAAGACAACGTGGACGTCAATTAGGCGTGGAGTTACGCGCCGGTATCACGCATACGTCGCGACGACGGCGCGGTGTATGCGGCCGCGCCGCTGCACTTGTCGTGTTTACATTCGAGCAGTTTGTGTACCACACAATCAGTGGTGAGGAATTCCAAGCGCTTCCTTTATCATGTGCTACTTTGTCACTCATATTTGGGGCATGCAAACGAAGCTAATTTGATAAACAGGTTGATGATACAGTGGCATTGCTTGGCGCATAGCAACGACCGTACAGCACATGGTCGTTGGGGCATAGATTCTTTTTTAATTAAATAGATGACACGTAATCCTGTAAGGTACAGCACAAAATAAGGAAGGCAACATAAATAAATATCAATTTTCCTTAATCATAGTTTGATAAAGAGTTACAATACTCATTCTAATCTCGGTCAGCGGGTCACTCTATGGGGAGTATAGAGAAGTCGAGGGCAGCTTATAGTATGCCGCGCGCGCCCTGAATAAATCGTACGTATGTGAGCGGCCGCGTGTCAAGGACAGCTCGTAAAAATGTCACTCAGTGGGTCATCTGCCTACTGCACTAGACCAATATGTAGGCAGTGAAAGTTTATATTGATATAGTAACATCGAAAACTTACGTCTCAAAAAAAAGTATCAATAAAAATTTAAAAAAATGCTGTGTCTGTGCTTACTGGCCATGTGCAAGATGTCAATTCTTTCTGCATTTAAGTTTGCATGTTTTTATTTTGCAGAATAAAAACTTCCCATGTCTTTCTAAGGTTAAAAAACAAGTACCTAACTTCATTGCAAAACTTACTCAAAATCTGTCAGAGGATTTAGTTATGTCCACAACCATACCAAACTTACTTTTCTGCTGAAAATATTGGTGGGCAGAGGCTTGTCTGTGTATGTATCCTATGCAAATATAGTACAGGATAACTACGAGGGCGGGTCAATAAGTCCGTGACTTTTGGAATAAAACACAGATTTTTTGATAAATAAATGATTTTATTTTTCAACGTAGTCTCCCTTGAGCTCTATACACTTTGTCCAACGCTTCTCCAATTTTTTTATCCCTTCCAAAAAATATGATTTGTCGAGGTCCTCAAAATAGGCCTTTGTTTGCGAGATGACTTCATCATTGGAGTCAAATCTTTTTCCACCAAGCCATTTCTTCAGGTTTGGGAACAAGGAGTAGTCACTCTGAGCCAAATCTGGAGAATAGGGATAGGATGAGGGAGCAATTCATAGCCCAATTCATGGATTTTTGCCATGGCAACTGCACATGTGTGGACTCTTGCATTGTCTTGGTGGAAAAGAACTTTTTTCTTGGCCAAAGGAGGTCGGTTTTTTTTTCAAATCGTCATTGAAGCGGTCCAATAAGTTGGCATAATATTCCCCATTGATTGTTCTTCCCTTTTGAAGGTAGTCAATGTGGATTATTCCCACGTGCATCCCAAAAAACAGTCGCCATAACTTTATTGGCTGACAAACCCACCTTGGCCTTCTTTGGCGCCGATTCACCCTTAGAAACCCAGTTTTGACTGTTGTTTGGTCTCTGGTGTGTTGTGATGGATCCATGTTTCGTCCACGGTGACAAAACGGGGCAAAAACTCCTCCATATTGCTATTAAACAACGCCAAACCTTCC
>OX451385.1:23092123-23153304 GCA_949629135.1 Eremobia ochroleuca | reverse complement strand
AAATTAATAAACCAAGTGCCTTCTGAGGTGTGAACGTAGTCAGTGGTTTTTTAATGAGGTCGTGAAACTTTTCAACAGTTTCTGGGTGCTTTAGCAAATGTTCTATCACGGAAGCAAAATTCTCTTGACCAGTTTGTTTCATTTTGGATATGGCTGCATGTAAAAGTTCACTGGATTCGCTGTTTATATATTCAGAACTCCGTCTCTTCTTCTGTTTAGATCCCAACTCTTCAAAAGGTATTTTAGAAATGTATTTTCTTTTCGTCATAGTCCCAACCGATGTTGATGGCTCGGAAATAGACGCACTAGCACCTTCTTCCTGTTCTGTCGATGATGCTTGAGGTTCTGGAACGTTTTCTTTAATACAGCTAGGCCAGTCAACTTCAGCTTCAAGCCAACTGCCATAATCTTGTCTAAAAAGTTCCATCTTTCGGTGGGCTGATTTCCAACGCTTTGCTACTGAGTTTACAAATCTTCGACAAAATTCTCGTAAAGTCATTTGATCTTCTTCACTTAGGCTGCAATTGAGTCGAGATACTACAGCCTCGAATAAAAGATTGTAATCACATGTTTTTTCTAAACTTTGTAAAATAACAAACAAGTCCAGATTGGTTACGATACTTTCCATGTTTAAATATCAATTAATGTTGTACTAACTTTCAATGCGTAAATCAAACTGCATTAATTCGGTTTGCACTTCCTTATATACGGTGAAGTAGACATACCTAATTTAGTAATTACCCTCAAAACGTTAACTTAATACTCTTGTCGTTAGCTAATTAGTAGCTAATATTCTACCCATTAGAAAACTTCCTAATGTATTTCATATAATTTCATAATAAAGGTAGCATTAAAAATCTTAAATGATTGCACCTAATTTACTAATTACCCTCAAAACGTTAACTTAATACTCTTGTCGTTAGCTAATTAGTAACTAATATTCTACCCATTAGAAAATTTCCTAATGTATTTCATTTAATTTCATAATGAAGGTAGCATTAAAAATCTCAAAAGATTGCATTGTCCGGTAATTATTATTATTGATGATGACGTAAAAATATCGATTAATGCAAAAAAAATATGAATTATTTTTAAGTCGTTTAGTAATTTTATGGCATTAACTAATTGACGTCTTCAACTAGTTAATACCCGATTTCGTGATTACCTTCTTTGTTACATACATGTTCACCGTATATATTTACGTATTAATTGAATAAATAATATCTTCAAGATATTTTATTTTAGGATGTATTCAAATAGTTTATATTTTTTGCCTCCTTTTAATATAATAAAATCTTATATTGAAGATATAATTTTTGTTAGCATTTCAATAATTAAGACTCTTACTATTTGGCTCAGCAGCCTATAAAGTCCTTACTACAGGGGCACAGGTCCACTTTCACCAAGAGTGAACAGAAATTAGAACAATTATAATTTAGACGTGACTTAGGTACTTCATATTACGTTAACCTTTACCTAAGATCGAAACATAGTATAAAAATAAAAATAAAAAAATAAAAATATTTAAGGATTTTTAAAAAATAAATCGCACCAGTGCCCGGGTTAAGTAGTATGCCAAAAAATCCTAAATAAATGGTAGTAAAAACACCTACGAGGAAATAAGGCGCAATCGTGCGATAGCTGAGTTATCGTCGATTTTAATGTCAACTCCATACAACATTTTCAAAAAAAAATTCTTTGTGAGCCGTTTGCAATCTTTTTCCGTAAATTTTATATTTATAAGCATATACTTAGTCTTCCGAAGCACATCCATGCAAAAAAACAGCCATTCAAAAAATTAAATGAAAATGTCTATGAAAGTTCATTTTCGGCCCACTGTGCGGCACCCTTACTGTGCTTCACTTTCGATATGCGTGGCGCGGAGTCCTTCTTTTTTTTCTAGTCCGTGGTTGTAAATACAAAAAAACAGTCATTACAATGTATTTATTTTTATCATAGAGTTATGATAAAAATAAATACGTAATTACTGATTTTTAGAAGAAAGAAGCCCAGCGCTTGAGTACGAGGCTTTTGGCTCCATTGTATATTTTATGTCTTTTTTATTTTTATTATTATTTTGTTTTTTATTTGTAGCGTTCGTTTTGTTTGTGCAGAATAAACGTGTTTTCTTTCTTTCTTTCAATAACACAACTAACTAGAGTTATTTAGTTGTGTTAGTTACTTTGGGCTTCTGGGTGCTACAGGATTTTTTTAAGATGGAACATCTGCGGCTGCCTTTCAAAATTGGTGACATGTACACTTTTGTTGTAAACATGTCTTGTCAAAATTGACAGTTTGCTTATGGGTGACTAATGTGACGTTTTCCAAAAAAATACAAATTTGTTAAAATTGCGTGGATTTTAATTAATTTGGTGTTAAATGACGTAAATAATTATGGCGAACGTAAACACGGGTGAACTTTTGGACTTCCAGGACTATTCCCCTGACCACAATAATCGCAGTGCACGTATCGACGTGGAGGCAGTGCACACAAATCAATACAATAACACTATGTCAAATCCAAACTATAATTTTGAAGAACCCAAAGCGATTGATGAACCAGAGGCTGCGCCACAAAGTAAGAACCTACATTATAATAATTTTGATTCTAAAAAAAGAAATATTCTAAAAATCTCTAGGAAAAAAAGTTCAAGCATTTTACGACTGGTCTGCTAAAAATTAAGTTTATCTACCAATTATTAGTGTAGATTTTAACTAGATTCTAATCTAATCACTGCATTAGTAATACTGTAGTTTTAATTTTACTAGTGTTCTGAGTACCTTTATGGATTTTAAAAGTGATTGTGTTTGAGTTTTGCTTTAGTACCTACTTGTTGTATTTATTTATAGCTTACGTTGTCCCACTGCAGAGCATAGGCCTCCCTTTCTCCTTTCAAACTCTTCTGTCTTGAACTAGGGTAGACCAATTCATTCTGTCTGACCAATCTAAGGGCTGATTTTTCATTTGACAGATAATTTTTATTTGTGGAATAAAATTGATGTCTGATAGTTTTTGTATGGAACAACTGTAAAAAATTCAAAATTATTCCTCTGATAAAACCATCTGGTGTTGGAAAAATCAGGCCTTAGTATTTTATTTAACTAATTAGCTAGCAGTGGTGCCTAACATGTAACTGAATTCAATTTAATTGCCATCAACCCGCCCAGAAGTTAAACATTTAACTAATTTAGCAGTACACGTAGGTGGTTTACTTTCACATCACAAATCCTTATGCATCATTATACTACTATGTATCCACAGGGTATATTTACTTCCTTTCTTGTTTATGTAAAATACATCTTTAAATTAATAAAAATAATTATCTGTTCGGTATTATTTTGTGCTTGTAGCCTATTTAAGCAAAAAAATATCAGTTAATCATATGTTATTTTCCAGCTAATCACAACTTCTGGACTATAGAGTACTACCAGAAGTACTTTGACGTCCACACAAATGAGGTTGTGGAGAGGATCATATCCTCTGTGCTGCCACAGAAAGTGTCCCGCAACTATTTTGATGAAAGAATCAAGGGAAAGCCAGATCTATATGGACCTGTTTGGATTTCTGTTACCCTGGTAGGTAAACAGTACCATAGCTGTTGACAAGAAAATCAGTAATACTCGAGCTGAAATTATGGTAGATTTTTCAATAAACATAAATGCTGCTACCTATTTAATGATATGGGTGCTGAGTACACTCTGAGAGAGGTCTATGTCTAGCAGTTGACTGCACTAGGCTGAGTTGTGTGCCTATTTTGTAGTGACTCTGTTGTTAAGACTTCCTTGTCTCAAATCTTAATTTGATGGTGATCCAAGATTCCACAGAATAAATGTTTCTTTGCTTGGAATTAACCTGTCGTTTATCTCATATTTTTACCTTGATATTTACAATAATAAAAACAACAAAAAATTGCCTCCTAATGATTCCAGATATTCACAATAGCAGTGAGCGGTAACATAGCAAGTTATTTGCACAATGCAAATAAGAAAGGTTTCATATGGCGCTATGACTTCCACTTGGTATCAATCGCAGCTACAGCTATCACATGCTACGTCTGGCTCGTACCGCTAGCTCTATGGGCTGCATTGAAGTGGACTACGAATACTGATGGACATGATGAGATAGAGAATCAGGTAAATAACACTATTATAAGGCAAATTGTTGTAATTGTTGTTTCCTGCCAATGACACACATGTTGTGTTGTGTAATTTATCTGACCTTATTGCATGACATCAAATGGCAGATCAGCTTGGTTTACATAAGTGTTGAATGGCTGACAGTAATAGTATTACTTCGGTACAGTTGTATCAACAAGGCAGTTTCTATTGTGGCATATTAATTTTTTTATGACAAAAATTCTACTAAACACTGTGCCTTTATGACAAACTAGCGACCCGCCCCGGCTTCGCACGGGTGCAATGCTGATCACTACATAGTAGTATAATGAAACAAAGTCGCTTCCCGCTGTCTGTCTGTCTCTATGTATGCTTAGATCTTTAAAACCACGCAACCGATTTTGATGCGTTTTTTTTTTTAGTAGATAGAGTGATTCAAGAGGAAGGTTTGTGTATAATACATGCATAATATAGTAGAGAAACACTGATAATGTTAGAGCAATTTTTTCTCGTAAAATGTATCGAAAAAAAATGGTTATTATGAACATACACATAGCCACACCATTGGGCATCCACAACACAGTGTTCCAGGCCGAATGCATGGGCATCTCTCTGGCCGCTTCAGCCATCATGGCCAGGGAAGTGAAGGATCACTCAATTCGCATACTCTCAGACAGCATGGCTGTACTGCAAGCGCTGAATAGTAATACAGTCGACTCTGGGCTAATATACGAGTGCCACCAGCGCCTCAACCAGGTGGGTAACTTCAATAAAATAACCATTCAATGGATAAAAGGACACAGCGGTTCGCTAGGCAACGATGCAGCCGACGAGCTTGCCAGAAGGGGGTCGAGCATGGCACCAGTGGGACCTGAGCCCATCGTGCCACTCCCCTTCAGGTATCTACGCACTCTGGTAAGGAAACGCACCAGAGATCAACATGACAAACTTTGGACGGAACAAGGCGAGTGCAGGCAGGCTAGGGAAGCACTTCCCGCAATGGATGGCCGCCTCACGAAACAGGTTCTCCGTCTAACTAGACAAAAGCTGCGTACGGTGACTGCAGCTTTAACTGGCCACGGGTCATTTAATAAACACCTCTTTGTCATAGGAGTAACAGACAGTCCGCTGTGCAGGGCCTGCATGGAGGATGACGAGACAGCGGCACATGTGCTTCTTCGACGGAAGAGACTTTGTTTTATACTATGTAGTGATGCTCTTTGCTATGTGTTGATGACATAAAATATCGTAATATTATGTAACATGTCTATGCGGCTATTTGCGGCAAACGCAATTTATTGGGGTTGATACCTTTTCCGTTTTTTCTGTTTTTGGATTTCTGACTATCTAGCCAATAGTTGGGTGTCTAGTCTAGACTAGACAAACAAAAACAGACTATGTAGACTAGACAAACAAAAACAGACTATGTAGACTAGACAAACAAAAACAGACTATCTAGTCTGTTTTTGTTTTTCTAGATTAGACACCCGCCTCATCTTCGAAAAAGCATGGGTTATCAGTTATCACAATAGTACCAAAACTTTTCTCTTTCCAGGATGCAAAATCACCAACGATGATGTCCCTATTCTGCCTCTATGGATACTCTCTCTCAATATACATTCCAGTAGCCGTATTATGGACGATCCAAGTATTCTGGCTCCAATGGCTCTTCGTCCTGATGGCAGCTTTCGTCTCTGGAGCAGTCCTCATATTCTGGCTCATGCCTGCCCTAAGAAAATCAAAATACTTTGTAATTCTCATTGGTTGCATTCTAGGTTTCCATTTTCTTTTAGCAGCTGGTTTCATGTTGTACTTCTTTCATCAGCCGTATACACCTGAAGATATTGTTATGACAACTGTGAAGCCTTTGACCCCATAAGTTGCATATATTTTTTTTAATATTTGGGCCTAAATCTCGATGATTACATGTGAGAGAGAGACGGCAGATATATAGTGCTCTCCCTTTGGGCATAGTGTGGGCACTGTGATCTCGGAAACTTGTAGTAATCTGACATTATTATATAAATTAATAGTATCACTTTACTATTATAAAACTAGGTTCGAGTTTTTGGTCCAATTTATATTATAGGCACTATGGATTTTGTGATGGGGTCTTGTGAATGTCACAGCCCGTTTATGCCATCTTATTGTAGTATTGGTACAGTGATATTTAAGTTTTTCTCGATGTTTAACATTCACTACAAGTAGGAGCTAAGTTAAAAAAAAATAGTACATGTTGACGCACATTCTCTTTGAAAACTTAACTTTGAAATCTGTAAGTAATATCATAAGTGTTTGTTTGTTGTAAATCATATTAATTATGTGTAATGAATGAATTACATATGACTCCGAAATTATAAGAGAGAACTGAGAATCATTGATGTTGTATAATTGGACCTAAGTCACCTGTCACATTTGAGGTGTAAAACTTATATTATTATGTACAGACGTCAGCACATCAAGCTACTACAATCTGTCAGATTTCTTTAATAGATTTTCAACTTTAGCGCTAAAGCATAAGGTTCAAAGTCGATTGGGAAAGTTTCGAGTAGCTTGATGTGCTGGCGTCTACTATATGGATTTATAATATTATTAGGAAGAAAAAGTATTTCTTGATTTCCACATTCCTAATGTAAAGTCTTATATTTATGTAAACGAAACAAATAAAATGTTTAAAATAAATATTAATTGTATTCTTTCTTAAATAATCATAGAAACATACAAAATCATTCGATTTTTTTACAATATTTACATTATTATTCTAAAAATAGAATTTGGAATTTCATACAAGAAGCATGTAATCACGATGTATTCGAGTTTAGTCGACCAGAGAGAATGATTGGAAACTTTTCAGCCACGGTTGTCTATGGAATGAAGGCGGCATATCTTCTGGCGATGACTGGAGGGTACCAGCAAGTTCCGATAGCATGTTTTCTGAAAACGAAGTAATTGATAGTTACTGATGAAACTGGCAGATGAATATTCTTGATCGAAGCACAGGGCCCATCCAGGGTAATGTGATTTCAGAAAAGTAACTTTAATGCGGCAGAAAGTTTAGTTCCGTGTTTTTATGACTTCACTAGCTTCTGCCCACAGATTTGCCCACGTGGGGTTTTAATTTATTAGCGCGGGACCCTATTTTTCAAAAAAAAAAAAATTATGTTAGTACTCCTCATTATAACATCCGCTATCTGCCAGTGAAAAGTCCCGTCAAAATCGGTCCAGGCGTTTCTGAGACTAGCCGGAACAAAGAAACAGACAAAAATTTTAGTGTTTTTTTTTTATTTTTATTTTAAATAAGCAACGTATATACTTTCATATGAATTTGGTGAAAAGCTGTTATTAGTTATTTTGACAATACAAACAGACACTTCAATTTTATTTCAAGAAGACATAAGTTATTATGTCATAATTGGAAACCATGATTTGAGTATTCTTTAAATAATATACTCACTAGTCGCCTCAGTATGCTCGAAGCCCCTCATAAGTTCACAGAACTCGATGAGGTGTCCCTCGTTGTGCGACAGCTGCGTACTGAACTCCACGTCACGGACGGCACACTGGTATAGCAGCTGTATGCCGCAGCGGCACACTGATAGTAAGGAAGACTGGTTTGTTGGTTTATCACCTGGAATAAACCAGAATACAGTATACGATCGATAATATGGCACACCGAGTTTTAGAAAAAAATTCAGCTCGACGGCGCTGATCCACATGTCGCCTGCGCTCACGCCGCCCCCCTCCTCCGCGGAACATAGAGCGTCGCCTCTATGTCCTTGATATTCAAATTTCAATTATTAAGACGCGCTCGTAAAATTCAACCACAATATCATGAAACAGGAGTGCCGTCACGCATGCTCCGCGCCCCAACAGGCGTCAGGTCAATAAAATCAAAACATACTTTTTACGTCAACAATTTTCAGAGAAAATCAGCTGTGACAAACGGGCAGACATCAATGATTTTTTTTTTCTAATAGTGGCTAAATAAAAACAGCCACGCTGATCGATCTTCAAGGTTAAGCAACGCTTGCCGAGGTCGGTCTGTGGATGGGTGACTATCCATTACATATCGGTGCCTCGGAAAGCACGTTAAGCCGTTGCTCCCGGCTGTCAATCGTAGATCTGTGACAGTAGTTACGTATAGTCAAAAGCCCGAAAGTCTGACAACCAGTCTTACCAAGGGGTATCGCTGAGCTGTGGAGGTTAGACTGAAAGCCGACCCTGGCATAGATGGGAAAAGGCTAGGCAGACGATGAGTTGTAACTTACCTATAAAACTATGCTTAAAATTTTCCAACATGACGGCGCATATCCTTAAAGCGTATACCATGACTTGGACTAGAACGAGGTGGCAATTACATCTGAAAAAAAAAGAACATCACTTAATTTAGTAAAAAAAAAAAAAAAGAGAATTTTCGGCGGTATAAACAACGTAATTATCGCCTCACGTTTAGATGTAAAAAAAAAGCATTCCTGTGACTATACAGAAGCCTTATTTCCTAGGAACATGAAAGAAACGTCCTATACAGGGTGTAAAAAACCACGGAACAGAAAAAAAACAGTAGCAGTCGCATAGCGCTTCATTAGGATCGGAACCAGCGTACCCAAACACACAAATACATCCTTGGTGTGATTGATAGTTTAATATTAGGTTGTCTCATAAGTTCTTGCCATATTATATTTTTGTCGAATTTTCTCGTATTTAAACTAAAGTGAATTCAAGAAAGTTCTATAACTTTCTAGTAAGTATGAGTATCTTTTATGGTGAGGCTATAAATAGGCGCGGACGCAACGCAATAATTGGGTAGTTGCATGATATTGAATACTATATATTCTAGTAGATAATATATCAACACATGTAATACAATAATAGAATTCGAAATCAAATTTGAAATCGGTCGAAAAATAAAAAACTTTTAACGTATAGAAATTTTTTGTCTATCCCTTTCTCGCAAAACGAAGTTTTGCATGTAATTTATATGGCGATACTGAACTATGACGTCACAATTCAGTATTTCCCTCTCTGTCTAATTGAGAGTTTTGAACGCTCATATCTTTTCAATTTTTAAAAATATTAAAAAACTGTTTATACCAAGCTATTAGTGAGGTAAAAAAGCTTCAATTTAAATTAAAAAAAAAAAATTAGTCAACTCGCGGATTAGTCTTTAGTGAAAATGAATCAGCGTCAACTGCGAGCTATTATGCTATATGAGCATCGACTTAAAGTCTCTTCAACAGAAACGGCTAAAAATATTAACACTGCATTTGGACCGGGTACTACATACAGTACGCGCGCGAGCTCCGAGGAATGATAAGGAATGTTGACGTAATGAGCTAGAGTTGTGATTTAGTCGATATTGCACTGTCGATACTAATACATCTTGAGCCTCCGCGCGAGTGTACTTCATGAAATCATTTTATGAGGGTATTATGTACTTGAAATAAAAAAAAAATGATGAAAATAAACTCTCCTCACGCACTTCAATAAGAAATAAGTCGACAACATTCTCCATTAAGCCATCCCTTTGACAGTAATGTTCCTCTAATGCTAAAACATGTTTATCATATCCACACCAATCTTCTTTTGTGACATGCGTGATAGCTTTTTCGGTGATCTCCTTCAGTCTCGTCAGAGAAAAATCTGAAGTTATGTTGTGTTCACTCGCGAGCCTTTTAACTTTTGCCCATGCGAGCTCTATTGGGTTCAAGTCGCACATACAAGGTGTAACTTAAATAACGCACAACCTCTAAAGGGGTCATTGTACTCATCATTATGAACAACTTTTACTATGGGACCAAACCGGAAATCGCGAAAAAAAAATCAGCTGTTCCCTACATTTTGACGAGTTATGCGAACATAAATGTAGGGAACAGCTGATTTTTTTTTTCGCGATTTCAGGTTTGGTCCTATAGTAAAAGTTGTTCATAATGATGAGTACAATGACCCCTTATGAGGTTGTGCGTTATTTAAGTTACACCTTGTATAAGGCGGTAATCGCATTGCATCGTGAATTCGTGACACAAAACAACATAATTATAAGTGTAGTACTATTTATAGAAGAAAATAACACTACCTACTATCGCAAAATTAAAAATGACTCGATAAGTGTGTTCTCGCGTCAAGGTCAACACTAGTACTGGGAGAGTGCGGGGGATGGAGCGACGGTGGCAAGGAATGATTTTCTGGGAACTCCTCGAATCTCATCAGACTATTAACGCCAATCTATATACGCAGCAGCTTCGCAAACTAGCAGAGATGTTAAAAATTAAGCGGCCAAAACGACTTGGAGTCCAACTTTTGCATGACAACGCACGACCTCATTGCGCCAAGTTAACACATAAACAGCTGGAGGAGCTAGGATGGTTGAATGTTCCACATCCACCGTATAGCCCGGATCTTGCGCCTTCAGACTTTCATTTATTTCGAACTCTTAAATTTCATTCACTAGGAAAAAAAATCGAAAATTCTGGAATTATTAAAATTGAACTTGAAAATTTTTTCGAGTCCCAGCCTGCCTCATTTTGGGAAAAGGGTACTCAAATTATGCCCAGTAGATGGCTGACTGTTGTTGATAACGAGGGAGACTATATAATTGATTAAATGTATTTTTTATTAATAAAAAATATTAATAATAATTTGTCTTTTAACTGGCAATAATTTATGAGACAACCTAATATAATAATAACTTTATTTAATCTTCTAATATTTATTCACAAAGACACAAGAATTACAATATACAAGCTAACAAAAAAAGAAAAAACAATTAATAATTAAGGAAAATGCAGGAGCTCATTGCGCATCAAAAAATTCGTCCGCATTACCACGTTGGATGGCAATGCTGATTCTTTGGGCTAAAATTTGATGGCCCGGCGAGACTATCGCTGCGATTCTCTCGCCCGTGCAGATCATAAACTTTGAGGCCAAGTGGCATACGACCACGGTGGGTATTAATTAATGAATTACGAATTACGTATGTATTATACAGCGTGTAACGGAAAGGGGGTATCAACCCTGAAGGAGGTGAATGTGCTCATGAAACTCAACAACTTTCCCCAAAGAACATAGGTCGAAATATGAAAAAAAAATTTGGCCCTCCCATAGTAAATCAATCAGCTGGTAGTCAGTTTTGTAAGGGAGGGCCAAATTTTTTTTTCATATTTCGGCCTATGTTCTTTGGGGAAAGTTGTTGAGTTTCATGAGCACATTCACCTCCTTCAGGGTTGATACCCCCCTTCCGTTACACGCTGTATATGTATTTTGGGTAGATTTGGAGAGAAAATATGTATTAATATATGTATTAATAGGTATTAAAATATGTATTAATAGGTATTAATTAAAGAATTACGAATTACGTATGTATTGTATATGTATTTTGGGTAGATTTGGAGAGAAAATATGCTTGGTTCAAATCTGAGGCGTTTTTTTATAGTAATTATTCCTAATTATAGGGTGCATGCAAGCAAAGCCGTGAGCTGACAATATACAACATTATTTTTAGTATCTACGAATATATTGCAAACCTGAATATAGTTTGTTCAGAATAAGTAACCGAATCGATTCCAATAATTTTAACACCATGTTATATTTTGTCCCAAGAATATTTTAAAAAAGCTAACAAGTTAGACACCGAGTAACACTAAGTACATAATCGCACAACATAGGTCACAGCCGGTCGGCCGGCGGCGCTTGTTAAGTGGTAACCAACTTTTTGTATGGACAATCCGGTAACATAACAAGCTTATAACTTCCGAGATTTTTCATGATACAGTTTTGAAATGTTGTATATAGATTCTTTACATAAAAATACTAGACACGTGTTTCGGGTTTTCTAAAAAAAACTTGGAACTTTGACCTTCAATATCTCCGTAACTAGAAAGTTCCCAGGTATGGTAAGGTAAAAAAAAAAATTCTCGGCTTCATTAGCCCTTCGTATCGAACGTGGATCCATGCGACACAATGGCTTTTTAATTGTTTCTGTAATTACGGCATTCAACCGGTTAACCGTCTTTTGACACCCGTTATTTATTTAGTAAAAATTACCTAGATACTTCTCTTGCCAAACTGCTAACAGAATTATCATTAATATTGCTATATAATATGATGACGTTTTGTGTGGTCTCCACTGCCTTGTCAGCTAGTTTCTGTTTCTCCATACACTTTAGACATGCTTCTATTTGTTTTAGAAGCACTTGTATGAAACATGAATCTGGAAAAACATTAGAATTAAATAAATAAAATGTTTTTTTTAAGTAATTTCTCAATAATGTCAAGTATCGCACATGTTCTAGTTGGAACAAATTCAGGCGATTTAGCCTGACAGCGTAACAAACAAACATACGAAAAATCAAATAATTTAATAATAATTTAACTAACAATTTAATAATATATACAACGTGTAACGTTAAATGCGCAAAACCTGAAAATAGTTTGATCGGAATAACGAGCAGAATTGATTGGACCACTTTTTAATATAGGACACATTTTTCAAAAAATCTTCATTACAAAACGTTGCCGTGTCTATTTATTAATAGGTCAAGCAAGCCAATGTCAGCGCGGCGCAGCGGCCCGGTGACGACTCTTCCCTCGATAAAGCGTCGTCGCAGACGCAAGAAACGATCAGAATGGCCAGTAAAACTAAAACAGCACATAAAACATTTACAATTTTTTTAATGACTTATTTTCTCTCTGAAATAGGTCAATTGAATTAGATATCAGTTGGGGTGTCTGAGGTTTTGCGCATTTAACGTTACACGTTGTATTTTATTTTTTGAGTACCAGTTTAGATTTTCATATAATGTCAGAATATGTTTGTTTGTTAACTTGTAACGGACTTGGGTGAAATTTGGCACATGGGTAGACCATTACCTGGATTAGGATATAGGACTGTATATCCCGATATTCGCCAAAGCTTTTGGCTTTAAAAAGTACAATTTACCTTTCTTATACAGCAGAACACCTTGATCATAATCAGTCTTCAGATTCCCCGTCCCATTTCCAGGGCAGAATGTCTTCATAAAACCATCCCATAGTGCCATAGTCTTCAATAGGTTAAGTACATGAGTGACCACAAATGGCATTGGTCTAGATGTCAGTATTGTCTTTATAATGTCTAGGACTTTTGATTTGTCGATCTCGGAAGACGTTAGGCCTTCGACGAGGGATGTTATTGATAGAAGCAGGCCACTGTATAGAGTTGCGCACGACTGAAAGGTAAGTTAGTAGTTGAAGAAGGCAATTTTTTAATTGGCTATGATGCAAAGTGCAAGTTAACCCACTTGAGTTTGTAAAACTTTGCATTTTATATCACTGTCAATAAGATTCAACTTATCAGTTAATGCACTACTTTGTGCATTCACTCTGCCAAGAATGCCTTTACTAACTTTTAAAACGATTGATGGTTCATTCAGATTTTTATTATATTTTATACTAATCACTAGGTTCACCAGGTTTTCGAGACTGTTCACAAAATTTTGTAGAATTTTAAGATATTAATAGTTTTTAACAAAATATGGTATGTTACTTACAGCATTGTCAAGTAACACACATATCCTGCTGATAGTATCAATGAACTGTCCACTCTTCTCTGCACCCTCCTCCGGCATTTGTTCATGTTTGAAGAACCAGAATACTCCTCTAGAAGAGTCTAGAACATACGTTAGCGTCGCCAGCATTCTTCTGGATAAGATCTCTTGTTCTTCTTTGTATAGTGCTCTGAAATTAAACAAATTAAAAAATATTGAAATTTTATGAATGGGATGAAAATGTTTAACAATTAAATCCAATTGCAAAAGTAGGTACAGCACTCCCCAAGTTGCTTAGCCATAGCTTTTTCAGTGACTTAACATTTCGATATGTAGTTCCACACAAACTTTCATTACCTATTTAAGGAATGAATTTTCAATAAGCGTTCCTTTGTGCTCTGAACTCTTGTGCAAAATTTGTTTTTCTAGGCGCAGCGGTTTAGGCAGCGCTTTGTCTGGCCCTAAAGTCAAGTATGAGTAAGTATGTCGAAAAAACCGCACAGTAATTTTGCCTATGTAGACGCTGTTATGTGGGCAGGGCACATCTTTCGCAGAACAGATGGCCGATGGGGCCGAAAGATTCTGGAGTGGCGACCGCGTACCGGAAGATGTTGCGTTGGAAGGCCTCCCACAAGTGAACCGATGACCTTGTGAAGGCAGTAGGAATCCGCTGGATGCGGGAAGCACAGAACTGGTCGAAGTCTAAGTGCTTGGGGGTGGTCTATGTCTACCAGGACGTCTTTCGGCTGAGATGATGATGACGCGCTGTTTGGGCTGTACTAATAAATTTGGCAGTAAAACTGCAAAACAAAATAGAATGAATTTTCAGAATATGTTTCTGTAATGAAGAAACCATTGGAAAATTAAACTACCAACCTGCCTCTCAACAGATCCTGTTTGCTAACATACTGGTAACTGGAGGTGACATCCATGTACTTCTCGTCCATTTCCTTCTGGAAGGAAGTCGTCACGCGCTGACATACCGTCTCCAGTCTACTACTAGTTTCATTCAGTATGGATTTTATTGAGCTGAAGATCTGGAATAAGCGCATATGGTATCTAAACTAATATTATAAAATCAAAATCAAAATCAAAAGTCATTTATTCAAACTAGGCTGAGAATCAGCACTTTTCGAACGTCAAAATTACAAAAGACAGTCCCCCAAAACGCCCGCCCTTCACCACTTCCTAGTGCTTTCGCTGGGAAGAAGAAGTGGCGCAACAAACTCCCCAGCAGCACAGCTGTCTGTTCAGTTAGAAAATATACTTGACTGAATACAATACAAGGTATGCAAAGCAATTAACATTACAAGACACAGAACGCTAAATTAAATTATTTGCCATATGTCAGCTAGCAACGCCAATATACCAAGAAATACAATAAAAAACTATACATACTCAAGCAAAAATTAATAAATGGAAATTAAATAAAAGCCTCCAGGTATAAAGGGCGTGACCACTAACATATTTATGCAATGCTGGGTTCAGTTTACATAGCTGTCGCTTGAAGTCACAAATGATAAACTAGGACCATAAGGAAACTAAATAAACAAGTTATTAATAATGATAACAACGATAAAACCATGGTCAGCAAGACGACCAGTCACCACAAGCAGCACCCGTTCACGAGCATAACGCAAAGGTCAGCCATTACCCCCCTCGCCATATTTGAGGGAAGGAGACAACCCGACCCCCGACGCTACCGCAAGCAGTGACACCTAAGGGAGCATGACGAACTTGCTGCCGGTTGCTCAGGTAAGAATAATATGATCAATAGTCGAGGTCACTAGCTAACCACATATTGCGATCAACTCATTAGAAAACATTGCAATGGGTTGATTATGTCAATAATAAAATTAAAATTAAATTAAACTGATTTGACTTATACAGCCCAATAAAAAACAATTGTATAATGAGCTCATATAACCTATCAGTAATTCTTTGTAAATTAATTCTGGAGAAAGAACATAAACATTGTCTTGAGTTAATCAGGGCGACCAACTATTCTTATCGTTTAAGTAGTCTTTGATAGAATAGTATGCCTTTGAACAAAGGTTAAAATATTTGATTTTAATATTAAGTAGTATAGATTTATACTGGATTAGGATACAGGATAGTTTTTAGAGACTTATGCGGGTGAAACTGCGGGACGCAGCTAGGTATAAATATTTGTAAAGCAATTAATAACAGGTCGGCAAAATATGTTTTCGATTTTCCGACCGGTTGAGCCGTTGTGTAGTACCCTGACGTGGCACTTCAACTGGAATATTATTGAGGATTATGGAGGATTATTTCGTTCATGCAAAATAAACTTTATGACAACGCACATAGTTGTATTTTGAATTGGACAGAAACAAGAATAATTTGAGTAAAAATTTTAAAAGCATTTGGCTTGTGGTATACCATCCGATTGCTTGGTTTGTTATGGCGATGGCGCGCTAAATAACGAGCTACGACCACGTTAACACCATTATAAAGTCACCTATACTTACATTAAAATACTTCTCCTCAATCCTATCACTGTCCCCCGTAAACACACTAGTGACGTCTTCATAAACACAGCTCAGGGCCACTTTGTTCTTACTCATCCCTTTGGGCACTGGTGTTGTGGGCAGTCTGTGGAACGTGCTGTATATCCTGCACTTGTTCTGTGATAGGTCTGTGGTCTTCTGTAGCTTCTCATTGTAGTCTAGTATGGAATGCTGCTGGTTTGTGCACGATTCTAGCATGTAGGGAAGGACTGACGGATCTGTTGTTGGTTCTGTAATAATAATTTATTTCAGAATTAGGTATATCCATGTTTTGTTAGAAGAATAGAAAATAAAAAAATAATTATTGAAACATGGTAAACATTTGCAATGAACCTGTTACAATAAATCTGTAGATAACAAATTGTATCAGCATTCAGGATTTTTTACAGATTATAATGTATTTGTTGCTTAAAGAGGCTTTATATTTAAACAAATTTAATTAATTGAATAGTTAGATAACTAATGTACTTTTAGATTCCCAGTTAAGGCCACATAGTAACCAAAAACGACCAATCAAGTCGAGTTTGTACGTCATCTACAACATGCTTTTTTATACAGGCTCCAAACTTTTACAGGGTGTTCCACCCATGAATATAATGATAACTAATATATAATAACTTTCACTATGGAACCAACAATGAGATCACGAAAAAAAAATCAGCTGTTTCATACATTTTGGTAAAGTAGGTATTGAACTTTTGTATTAAACAACTGATTTTGTTTTCTTGATTTCAGAGTTGGTCCTATAGTGAAAGTTGTTCATATTCATGAGTAGAACACCCTATAAAAATTTGGAGCCTGAAAAAAAATCATCCCCGTATAACTATACTAATAATAAAGCGACAATCTCTATTGGCTAGGACGCGACGACGTTAAGTTTTGACCATTATTTTGTAATCAAAACAAAAACTACTTTATTTCAATAAAGCCTTGCTTAGCACCAATCAATGGCGATTAGGTCAAACTAACAAGAACGTTACTGTACCTGCTCTGCATGTCTTGTTTAATTTCAGCATGTGAGCCTTGTCATCAGTCTGTACTGCGTTGGAAGCTGTCTTCACTCTCTTGCTTTGTGTCAGAAGTGTATCATTCTGTAGTGTTTTGTTGTAATGCCTGTGAACAGAAGGGTGTTGTTTTAATAATATAAAACATATAACTATACATTATCATCACTTGCCTTTTCCCAACTATGTTGGGGTTGGCTTCCAGTCAAACTGGATGCAGCTGAATATCAGTATTTTACATGGAGTGTCTGCGTATCTGACCACCACAACCCAGTTACTGAGGAATACAATACCCCTTGGTAAGACTGGTTGTCAGACTTTGGGGCTTCTGATGACCCGTAACAATCGGGATTGATTTATCTGTGTGGCTGTTATTATACATATAAAAAATAAAAAGTCCTAGTTTCATTCTTCAGCCTATGGAGAGGCCATTCCTCTGCAATTTAATTTATCCCAAAGCATTCTGAAAGTTTTCATACCTTTGTGCTATGTCATTTCCTCCAACAGTAACTTGTGTTAGTCTCACTTTTGAAGACTCTAGTTTCTTGCACTTTTCCTTTACACTTATTATTTCGAGATTCTGAAATAAAGTACACACATGACAACAGGATGAATATACCTTTTTTTTTTCATAGGCCTTCAAACTACATAGGCCTTCAAACTACATAGGCTATTATAAGAAATATTGTGACCATTTCTTAAATGCATTAAAGTAAATAATAACCTTGAAATCCAGCTGTGTCCTGAGATCATGTATCTGACTATTAGCAGCACCAAGCTTCTCCGTCCACTCTATCTTTACTTTCTCCTGAGCCTTTATCTTCTCCAACCTGGCATTATCCACTGCAGATTGACAACTCTTCAGCTGAGTCCGCAGAATAGATGCCTCGCCTTCCTTCGTCACACATTTTTCTAACAACTTCCCATTTTCTGACTTCAGTTTAGCATTCTCCTCTTGCATCTGAAGCAGTTGGCGGTACACTTGGTCCGAATCATGAGTTTTGAACACTTTGTCATTGAATATTAATTCATCTGACATGTTGACTTGTCCATTAGTCTTAGCTACAACTTTAGATGAGATTCCGGGTAACGGTGAGGATATTCGGTGGCATTTTTCTTTTAAGTGAGTTGATATGGAAGTAGGTGAGTTGAATGAAGGTTTCTTGAACGTAAATTCGGTTTTTGACGAGCTAGTGCTAGGTGTAGGCTCGAAACTTAGCTGAGTACTAGTTGAGGCTGGTTTCATGCACATACTGTAGTCTGCCAGTTGGCTGATGTCGCTGGTATTATAGGCCTGCTCGCAAGCCTGGCTGGCGAGGAGTAGGATCTCGTCATCATTGTCGTCTCCCCAGTTGTCATCAATGTTAGATTCTATGGCATAAAAGTTTGTACTTAACCTAACTTGAAATATTATCCATTGTGATGTGCTTATACTTACATTGTAAAGGCACTTTGGCAGCTTATTTTGATTATTTTACACGTAAATGATTAAAGAATAAGCAGTAAATGTACAATTTGGGAAAGTTTACCTTTGTTGAATTCATTGTTTTGACTCAATGGAAAGTTGTGATCAGATATGCTAATGTCAAGTTTAGCTCTTTTTCGTTCACCTTGATGTTGCGGATACAATCTTTTGGACATTTTTTAAACAAAATTCATTCCAAGAGAAAGTAAAAGTTTAATTTTGGCGGTACGTCCGCCTTTGCAAACTGAAAGAAAACTATAATAGCAAAACACAACACAGATAAAAAATATGAAAAACTATCAAATACTCTTGAAATTGAAACACTGTCTAAAGGCGCGTCCCCACTGCAGGCCGCACGGCCTCAAAGCCTCGCGAGGCCCGGTCTCGTGAGGCTTTTGCAAGTGTTTGCAACGCATCCCTATTAAAAGAACTTACGAGGCTCGACCACCTGGCTCGGCCTCACGGAGCCGCGCAGACCCAGTGGGGACGCGGCATTATGGGGTCTTCGAAAGTTTCGAGGACCCCATAATCTAATCGCAATCGATTCGCGTCGAAACGATTGCAAGTGATTAATTGTAATCAACTGTTATTGTAGTATTATTGGCAATCGCTTCAAATGCATTTGGTAGACAATCAATTTGCACATCAATGTGTATCAATCACGTAATTGATCGTTTCGGGGAGCCTTTATAAGCAGCTCAAAATAAATCACAAATTCAAAAGACAGTGTGAATATGGTGTTTGCCTTGGCTTGTTGAATTCATATTTTTTTTTCAACTTCACATTTGTGTCAAACAGTGGTTTTAACAATAAAAATTAAGTAGTCATCATAAAGCCAAAAAAAAAACACTACATTCCACATTGGTCCCAACAGTATGAGTCTTAATATTGATTATAATAATTTAACTTAATATTAATAATTTAATAATTAAATAATAATTTAATAATTTAACTTAATATTGGTTGATTCTTCACGTGACCAGAGGGCTGGCCTATTTTTAGGCCAAAGAATCAGCATTGCCATCCAACGTGGTAATGCTGCCAGCCTTTTGGGCACTTACCCCATTGACAGCGATGCGGATGAATTGTTTGATGCCCAATGAGCTCTTGCCTTTTTCTTTATATTTTTTTTTTTTGGTTTTTTGTTATATACTTGTATACAACGTGTCCCAGAAATCAACGTCAAGCCGAAAACGGGCAATAGGCCAAGTCGTGACAGCTATTAGAAAAATATAAAAAAAAATCTTGGTCATGTACTTTTCGAATTATAAGCATTCAAAAATAAATCTCAAAAAGTGACACCCTGTGATGGTTTTTCAAGTCCTGTGACTACATTATTAACATTTCGGTAGTTTTTTTCTCTGTGATGTAACCATGAATAACCCTTCTGTAAATTACAGTTAAAAGTAAAACGTAACTGCCTCAGTTCTAAATTAAATGTTAGATTTTTGCCCAATATTGAATTCAAAATAATGACATCACCCAACTTTAACCGACTGTACTGAAAAAAAAATCTACTACACTATTTTGGCAAGTAACTTTAAAAGATGGCGCGTTTAGTCAGGATTCCAAAATGGTATAACACATACTAATTGCTACTTCTTAATTGAGAAAAAACATTTTTTTTTTATGAAGCCGTATTTCATAAAAGTTCGATTGAGACGAAGAGTGACGTTATTTTGACTAGTGTGAGCGAGAAAGATTCATTTTAGCTAATGTGAGGTGACGCTACTTTGACAAGTGGGAGCGAGATAGATAGTGACGCTACTTTTATCTAACTAAGAGGGAGACGGATTGACACATCATTTCATATGTGTGAGTGAAACAGATAGAGATGCTACTCTGGCTAAACAGGGATGCGTCGGCAAATTGTGCAATACTGCAGTACGTTACGCTCTTTCGTTGACTGCACATCTTTTTGTATTCGTATTGACTTCGTACTTACAACTGTGGCTTTGTTTATTGGACTTGATTTGCATTGTAATTTGGAATTATCTGCACCGTTTCTGACAACCCCGGACTTGTTTTAATCGCAACCCCGTGTTTGTGTAGTGTTTTATCATGCCATCTCGATACACCGCACAGGAATACGCCAACATGCATCTCATTTATGGAGAATGCTTATGCAACGCCAATGCCGCAGCAAGAGTGTATCGTGAGAGATACCCGAATGCTGAGCGTCATCCCGATCATCGAGTATTTATTAATGTGCATCGGTCATTATCAGAGGGTCGATTTCCTAGCCAAATGGTTAGCGAGGGAAGACCCGTTATGCCCTACGAAGCCGAAGTCTTGCAAGCAGTTGAAGAAGACAGAAGTATCTCAGTACGTGGAATTGAACAGAGCATAGGAGTCCCCAAAAGTACTGCACATCGTATTTTAAAAAAGAACGAGTTTCACCCATACCATGTACGACGAGTACAAAGTCTGCTACCCCGAGACTACCCAGAGAGAGTACGATTTTGTCGAACGATGTTGCAGAGGCACCGAGAGGACCCGCGATTCTTTGAAAAAATTCTATGGTCCGATGAATCAACATTTAAAAAGGACGGTTACATGAACCTCCACAATTTGCACGAATGGCACGTGGAAAATCCAAATTTGATGCGGGAAGATAGATCTCAGTACCAGTTTAAAGTAAATATGTGGACGGGAATTTTGAATGGTAAAGTTATTGGTCCAATCGAGCTGCCGGAGAATTTAAATGCCCAGGGTTATTTGAACTTCTTACAGAACCAATTACCAGAATTATTGGAAGAAGTGCCACTAAACATTTACGGCAGCATGTGGTATCAACAAGATGGCTGCCCAGCGCATTATGCTCTCACTGTACGAGAGTTTCTCAATCGAGAATACCCCGATAGGTGGATTGGGCGGGGTGGTACAATTTCGTGGCCTGCCCGTTCGGGGTACGATAAAGGATAAAGTGTACTCTAAACCAATTCAAGATTTAGACGAGCTGCGCCAAAGAATTGCAGAAGCCGCTGAATACATCAACTCAAGAAGATACGCCCGTCTTATTACGCGATCATTTTTAAAGAGATGTAGAACTTGCATTGCAGCTGAAGGAAAACAGTTTGAACATTTGTTATAAAACTTCGTAAATCTGATTTAATAAAAATTATAATAAAAGAAATCCAACGACTGAATTTTATTTCAAATGCACCTAAAACCAACAATGTACTTTTTTTCCTCAATTAAGAAGTAGCAATTAGTATGTGTTATACCATTTTGGAATCCTGACTAAACGCGCCATCTTTTAAAGTTACTTGCCAAAATAGTGTAGTAGATTTTTTTTTCAGTACAGTCGGTTAAAGTTGGGTGATGTCATTATTTTGAATTCAATATTGGGCAAAAATCTAACATTTAATTTAAAACTGAGGCAGTTACGTTTTAACTTTTAACTGTAATTTACAGAAGGGTTATTCATGGTTAGATCACAGAGAAAAAAACTACCGAAATGTTAATAATGTAGTCACAGGACTTGAAAAATCATCACAGGGTGTCACTTTTTGAGATTTATTTTTGAATGCTTATAATTCGAAAAGTACATGACCAAGATTTTTTTTTATATTTTTCTAATAGCTGTCACGACTTGGCCTATTGCCCGTTTTCGGCTTGACGTTGATTTCTGGGACACGTTGTATAATATTTGCATATTTTTTAGTATTAATTCGGTATTAGTTGTTTTTGAATAATAAAATAAATATGCAATAACCGAGTGAAAAAAAAAAAAAAAATAAAAGGAATCACAGATTGTTTCACTTAATATTAATTCAAAATCAATATAAAATCAATTCAAAGAAATGTATGTCAATAAAATTCATTCAAATGTAATGTCATGATAGAATGTTGGTTATATTACTTAAAGTCATTAAAATATAATCACATATTAGTTCAAACTACCATTATCATTGAGAAACTCTTCTATGCTGTAATAACATTTCATCAATAACAATGACTTAAATTTCCCCTTGAATTCATTTGGATTCAAATATTTACTGATTGCACTCTTGAGTCTTGAGGCATGTTTAACGACATTAAGCTTAGGCTGTATGAAATTAGGTAGATCCTTTCTTCGCGTGTTATAGCCACAGTGGCTACTGTAGTGGTCGTACAACTTTACTTTTGCAGGGACTCTTTGTTGATTTGCCGCCGCGTGTCAGTTTTCATGTTCACAAATCAAAGGAAGCCTGCGCCAAGCTTTAGCGATGCATTCAAACGTTTGTTGTTACCGACAAGAACCAAGCGTGTAGAGCCGGCTTAATAGTTACAATGTGCTACCGGAAAATAACGGTTTTCGCAAAGACCATAGACAAACCAAAAGACGCGGAATGCTATTATGTTCTATGGGATACATTTTCTCTTTGGTTAGTTCGTCGTGGAAAGCCGAACAGAACAGTCGCGTACGATGGCTGAAAGTTTTAAACTTGGTGATCTTGTGTGGTATGTATTGAAATTTGGAGCTAATTCAAGGTTTTTTGTATTGATTACTCGACTCCAGTGTTGGTAATATATAAATTATATTTGTTTCAGGGCCAAGATGAAGGGATTCAGCCCTTGGCCCGGCCGGGTAAGACGCCTCATTATTACTTTTGAAGTTAAAAATAATAAAACTCGCATTTTCTATCAGTAAATGCCATAAATCGAAATTATAAACAACTGCTGGAGCATCTGTTGATGGAATTGACAGATTAGATTCACACAATCTATGGGCGGGAAAATTTCTTGATGATTATGAGTGCTTGACTATAATGCTGCGTGGCTAGGGTATTGGCCGGAGAAATGCGGAGAAACACTATAAATAGTAATCAAAGCTGTCAAGAGTTGATAAACAAGTTGAGAAATGTCATAATAGTGGAAGAAAACATCGACCCTAATTCTGGTTTGTGATGGTTTTCAGGTAGCCATTCCTACTCCGGAGCTTAAGCCTCCCAAGAAGGCGATGAACGTACAATGCATTTTCTTCTTCGGAACTAATAACTAGTAAGTGCAAAGTTTTATTTATGTAAACAACATGAATTGATAAGGTTTCACTTACTGGGTTAGCTTTATGTTTACTTTTGTTCTGCACATGTTAAAAAAGAGTCAGATGTATCCAATTTTAGGACACTCAATAGTATAAATGCTTTTGTTTGACCATAGAGCAATTGGGTAGTTGCATGATATTGAATACTATATATTCTAGTAGATAATATATCCACACATGTAATACAATAATAGAATTCGAAATCAAATTTGAAATCGGTTGAAAAATAAAAAAACTTATAACTTATAGAAACTTTTTGTCTATCTCTTTCTCGCAAAACAAAGTTTTGCATGTAATTTATATGGCGATACTGAACTATGACGTCACAATTCAGTATTTCCCTCTCTGTCTAATTGAGAGTTTTGATCGCTCATATCTTTTCAATTTTTAAAAATATTAAAAAACTGTTTATACCAAGATATTAGTGAGGTAAAAAAGCTTCAATTTAAATAATAAAAAAAAATTAGTCAACTCGCGGATTCAAATTTTTTGGTGGTAAGAGGATTTTTTTCAATAGCAGATAGGTATGTAGGTAATCCTTGATGTTACCGACCGTTTCAAGTAGGGTACCTGGGTTACCGAAGTATTTTGCCCTGTATGTGGCGACCACCGGGCAGCTTATAAGCACATGTGCCGCTGTCTCGTCATCCTCTATGCAGGCCCTGCACAGCAGACTGTCTGTTACTCCTATGACAAAGAGGTGTTTATTAAATGACCTGTGGCCAGTTCCTGCAGTAACCATACGCAGCTATTGTTTGGTTAGATGGAGAACCTGTTTTGTGAGGCAGCTTTCAATAGCAACAAATAAAATGATTTTATTTGTAACTGTGACCAAGTATCTTTGTGTTTGTATTTTATGTCTACCGATGAGGTGACATGTATAATAATGATTTTTTTCTAACAAATCAGATTAATAATGGACAAAACAAAGTTTCGAATATGAAGATATAGAAATAAATAATACTGCAACAGATTACACAACTGAAAGTTGCCATTTTAACCCTTACATACACTATTATTATTTTACCCTTTACATATATGGTTTGACATGTTTACAGTTTATTTTACTCTAAAAAAATAAAAAACTAGACTATAAATCCTAATGGGGTTTGTTTTTCATATCATTAGCAATAATAAAATACAACTATTTTGTCTATCATCACATACCACTTGGAAATAAAATAAAAAAAAAATACACTAAAATTAATTCTGAAGCTTTAATAAAGACATTAACATAAAAAAAAATGTTTTGTCACTTATTTAATATATCATGCAGTAAAGGGTTAAAACAGGTTCTGCACCACTTAACTTTTCTAAAGAGTATTCTATCTATTACTAATGGTCTACAACAGTGTTTTTCAACCTGTGAATCGCAACCCCCTGGGGTGTTGTGAAGCCTCTTTAAGGGCATGGTCATTAATTTAAATTTAAAGCTCATAAATATAAAATCATACTAGTCCAAAATTTTATATTATGAGAAAAGTTAGTTAAAGCTTAACACAAATAAAAAATACCTACAATTCACATGCATTATTAATGTGACGAGGAACGGACACAACCATCACTGTAATGTGATGGTTGTGCCTGTTTCTTATCCAACTTCTTATTTGCCTTTTATTTGAGCCATCAATGAAAAATCACTTGCACAAGTATGAGGTCCCAAATGGAATCAAATAATTCAAAGCTTCTGCGGTTAATTGTGGTTTTTCTGTTTTAACCAAAAGGTACCTGCAGTGACAAGACTTTAATTCCAAGTTAGAAACAACAGAGGGTAGGGAGTCACGAAATATTTTTTCATACTAAGGGGCCGCGCCATAAAAAAGGTTAATAAGCCCTGGTCTACAGGATGAGGTCACTCCCAAGTTGCTTTTCTTATGTATGTATGAAATTGGGTCTTGCAATTTTTTGTTGGAATTCACACAAAAAACGCACTTCTGCCTGTTAGAAATAGGACAATCTATAAATGGCAATGCTTTAAGCACAATTAGAACATTGTCTCGATTACAGACATATGACAGCCTTGACAGACAGACAGACATGACAACCTTCATAAAAAGTTGAAATAGTATCCAAATGATGAGTCATTACGAATCAAGTACAAAAGATTCCGCAACTTTTGCAATGATTTATTGAAGAAAATTAGACGAATACGAGAAAGAGGAGATTCGTAGCGCGAATCATAATAGCAAAAATCTTTGGTAGGTCATTACGAAAATTACAGACAGACGAACCTAAGCCGTCCGCCCAGGAACTCATACAAGTGGAAAATCCTCAAAAGTCTATTAATGAGGCTCGCTGATTAAATCATCATGTTCCTACCCCTACCAGTCTTTAGATTCCTTAAGCATTACAAAAACTATGAACTTATGAACAGCAGACTGACTGAATAACCTCATATCACAGGGTCAATTTGGGTTCAGGGCTGGAAAATATTGTGCCAATGTTGTTCATGAGCTGACAGATCTTCTTGTTAACGGTCTTAATAGCAAAAAGAAGGCACATGTCATATTCCTTGATCTGGTCAAAGCGTTTGACACAGTCTCTGTACCCAAATTATTGAAAAAACTGGAAAACATGGTTTTCAGGGGTCTACCATTAAAACTTTTCCGGGACTGCTTATCTGATCGGTTCCAGAGGGTTAGAATAGGTAACTATGTTAGTGATGATTTATCTGTCACTTTTGGTGTACCTCAGGGGAGTGTGATCGGGCCCTCCCTCTTCCTTGCCTATATTAACACTCACAGCGCCATGATTTTTTTTAGAAGCGGGTTATGTGGGCGGCCGGCGGACCACATGGCGCTGAGAGTGTTAATGATCTCTGTAACTTACAACTACCCCATGGTAAAATAATATATAATTTCGCCGAAGATACGGCACTACTTTTCACAGCAGACTCATGGGCTGGTGTCTACCATTACCCACAAAAAGCCTGGATTGGTTAAACAATAATGTCCTTACTCTTAAAGTCGATAAAACGAAGTACATATATAGCCTTTCCCTCACTAAAAAACATAACGAAATGTTATCCCATTTTGAGATTAAAGCACACTCTTGTACTGACAAATTCTGACACCTGCTCCTGTCCCATTCTCCAAAAGACTCCCTGTATTAAGTACCTTGGAATTATAATAGATAACAATTTAAGCTTCCAACAAATGAGGCTGTCCTCACGACGAGAATTCGCAAGTTAATATTTCTATTCAAAAATCTCCATCACGCAGCTGACGTGGAAGTTATTAGGTGGGTATACTATGCAATGTGTCAGTCTCTTCTGACATACTGCATAACATCATGGGGTGGTGCTCCAAAATCTAACATTTTTAAATTTGAAAGAGCCCAATGGGTGGTACTGAAAGTGGTCTGTTTTCTGCCATACTTGTATCTCTTTACAAACACTTCAAAGCCTTGTCAGTGAGGCAACTTTATGTTTTATACACTGTTCTCAAGAAGCATTTCTCCTTAACATTTGATCCCTCCTCTACCTCAGGAAAACGGCGAAAATACGCTGTCTGTAATACGACTAAAGGTCTAGGGACGAGTTTCTCTCAAAGGTTTTATACTTTCTTAGGTTCTCACTTATACAACGTGTAACGTTAAATGCGCAAAACCTCAGACACCCCAACTGATTTTTAATTCAATTGACCTATTTCAGAGAGAAAATAAATCATTAAACAAATTGTAGAGGTTTTATGTGCTGTTTTAGTTTTACTGGCAATTCTGATCGTTTCTTGCGTCTGCGGCGACGCTCTATCGAAGGAGGAGTCGTCACTTGGCTGCTGCGCCGCGATGGCTTGACCTATGAATAAATAGACACGGCCACGTTTTTAATGAAGATTTTTTGAAAAATGTGAGCTATATTAAAAAGTGGTTCAATGGATTCTGCTCGTTATTCTGATCAAACTATTTTCAGGTTTTGCGCATTTAACGTTACACGTTGTATAATAAAATAAATCTTATTACAACGATTTATCACCTAACACCAAAGGCTTGTAAGATTGCTCTAGTTGAATGACTCCATAATCTAGATTATAAAGTCAACTGAGGATTTACTAACTCATCCAAAACAGTCCAACCCCCTAATTTCACTACACATATTAGATCACGTTTTTTTCCTTTTTTCACCTTTTTACTTCTCTTTTTCTTTTATTGTTTCTAATCTGTGTGATGATCATTGATTTTATGTTATGCCCTATATCCCTACACATTCACTAAATAACTAATTATTTTCACATACCGTGTGGTGGGACTCTGGTGATCTGCTATATTTTCCCACTTGCTATATATTCCTAGTGGAGACACGAGTCTCCCATAAACTAGTTTCCAAGCTTGTCTAAATTTTTATGATACCATTGTTTCTGAATGAGAAAATAAATTAATTTGAATTTGAACATAGACCAGGACAGTATTGTTTCCAGTGGATAACATTAGGATGCTTTCTTAAACTTTTATGAGTTTCAAAATTAAGTTCGCACTTGCTATGGAATGTATAGTATTTAGAAATATAAAAACCAACATTTCTAAAGAAAGGAAGCAAATACATTTACTCAGCACAGGCTATAAGTGCACATAACATGTTGAAAATGAAAACAAAAATTATTTCATAGTAAAAAACAGGTTAAGGATATAGGTCACCCCATAATATCCAATCAAACCAAAATTTTATAAAATCAAAACTGAAAACAACAGTAAACTGATTTGCAAAATCCTTTTTGTTGGGTATTATTTGACCATTCTAGCGAGGGCGACACCTAGTTTGATGATGATAGTTTGCCACACAATATTTCTACACATAAAAAATTGGCCAAAGCAATGATGCTGTCATTGCTTTGCCCTTATGATCTACTATTTAATAAATTGGACGGCACGGTTGGCGCAGTGGTTAAGCGATTGACTGCTGCTCTGCGTGTCGCGGGTTCGATTCCCGCACGGAACAAATATTTGTATGACCTACAAGTAGTTGTTCCGGGTCTGGCTGTTTGTGTATGTGACTTTAAATGTTTGTAAACTCACCTACAATACAGGAGAAATTCCTAGTGTAGGGAAAGGTTAAAAAAAAAATTGTTCATCTATCTACCTACTGAATACATGATTTGAATATTCTATTTAAAAAAAAAAACTATTAGATCAGCTGCAGGAAAACAAAAAAAAAACTGTTCATAGGTAGAAAAAAAAAAATTGCTTTGCCCCAACATTTATCCATAAGTTAGTACTATGAAGGGAAAAAAATCAACTGCATATTTCCATACTCTGTTAACTAACGATTTACACTTGGTACCTACTAAATTAAAAGACTAACTAACTAACTACATCAATAAATACAAAAACAAAAGGATATTTAGCCGTCGAAGTACTCGTCCGCATCGCTGTCATTGGAAAATGTAGTGGGTAGTATATTTGTTAAGTCATATGTTTAAGATACTTTGTATATTTTTAGTATACTACTGTTTGTTTTCCCTATAAAAATAAATAAACGTGTCCAGAAGACTGGCAACATTACCAAGTTGAATGGCAATGATAATTCTTTGGCCAAAGAACGACCCAGACCTCTGGTCACGTGAAGTGTCGATCAGCTGGCGAGAAATTTCTTTAAAAAGGAGACGCGCACTCGGGACCCATGACCCAAGCTTGTCGACCAAAAGTTTACAGTATTTGCGCCGCTTGAGGATCTCAGCAGACGCAGCAGCGGCGCCAGCAGAGCCCGCCGTGCTAAGAACATGAAATGACGCCAGGGTATCGACACAGGTTGCGTCCCACACTAGAGGCTTTAGTCTAAGGCAACAACGTCATGCCGTCTGGTCTCTTCCCATCGTCATGTACCAAGCCGTTTCGTTCTAATACCGCTGGTACGCTAATATATGTAGTTTTGACTTATCTAAACAATTTTATAATAAAGAAAATTTGTATATAATTGGTTTAGGTAAGGAGAATTCGCATTGGGTTAGACTTAAAAGTCCATTCAAATCAAAATTACATTTCTAAATTATGTTCCAATCCTCAGTATGGCAACTCCGCCCCATCCCTCCGCAAGAACAATCGTGAACTCTCCTCACGATTGGTCTGCTCGCATTGACTTGGCAGAGTGTTGAGTTGTACAAGTTGGTAGACTGTGTACAAGTAAATTCTGAACAGGTCATCAAGCTGCCTGCGCCGTTAGTTAAACAGGTGCGCCTACTAAACTAAAGGTCACAGCTCATTAGAGCCACCCGGCAACCACCCCGCACCGCCTCGTCGCACGGCGTCCACTCGTTGTCGACAGGTGGTCCACGGGTGGACGCCGCGTTATCACCAATAAACGTCGCGCGGTCAAACAGTGGACCCCGCGCGCTCAACGAGTGAACGCCGCGTGGTCAACGAGTGGACGTCGCTTGGTCCACGAATTTTCGAGTAGTCTGTTAACAATTGGCACCAGGTCTATACGTGTGTTTCGTAATGTAAAATTTTACACACCGTGAATTGAATGAAGGTAGGGTGGGGAGCGGCGCATCGCCAACGTATCGTCCTCGCGGGCAGCGCGCGGTTCACTCGGGACCCGCGCGTTGGCAATGCGCAGTCAACGCAAGGCAAGCATGCGAGCAGCCAGTTGTCACCGAGTGGTCCACCCGCCGTCCGCGCGTGGAGGGCTTACGACCGAGGTGATCCGGTGACGCTACGGAGTTGATGTAGTGAGCGCATACCCATACAAGTCCATATAAAGAATACTAGCCGCAGGAGACGAGGCGGTGCGGAATGGGTGCCGGGTGGCTCTAATGAGCTGTGACCTTAATACTTATCGACAGGTCTATACTAATATTTATTTTCTGTCCTTTTCTTAATGAAATAGAAAGAAAAAGATGCACTGAACTTAAATTTAGTTTAGTTGGTAAACAAGGGAATCGGCGCCAATGTCTTGTTTTCCATAAAATACTTACTGTTATTGTGGCACCCCACCTGTGTGTTTCGATTCCATGGGAATATCAGGATAAAAAGTAAGAGCTTTTAGTAACACCTATGTACCTATCAAGTTTCATCGCAATCGGTTCATTAGTTTTTTCGTGAAGAAGTAACAAACATATTATATATTTCCCGCTGCGCTGCGTGGGGCCACATCGGCCACTTTTGTTTAAATTGACATTTTTAAATTCTTAATACCTTTTGAACGGAATGACCGATTTGAATAATTCAAAAAGTGATTGAAACAGTCTTGAATACGAAATGATTTATTTGGATAAGGATTAATACAAAGGTATGGATAACATGGTCTGATTTTGGTTGGCATTTCTATCAACTTTTAAAATGTTACAAAGTAGTTATAGTGACTATAACTACAATAGTTGGACAACTTGGACATATGGTATTGCGAAGTTTTTTGTAGATATTGACATGTTCTTTAATATTGTAGAACATTTTTTTGTTCTATCATCAATAGTTTCATGCGACGAAAGATATTTTATGGCTATTTTTTTTACACCTTCGGTAACATTACTAAGGTTTTAGTAGGGCCCCCTAATTTTTCTAGTAATAGATATAGCCTATGTTACTCAAGGAAAGTGTAGCATTCTAATAGTGATAAAATTTTTGAAATCGGTCCTGTAGTTTCCGAGTTTATTCGTTACAAACATACATACAAAAATACAAATCTTTCCTCTTTCCAATATTAGTTTTTTTGGTGTAGATAGTGCAGATAACTTTTATTTGCCATAAAACAAGTTTCCATAAAATGTGTTATAATAATTAGTTTCTATAAGTAACATATTACATAATTTAGAAAAGTTTATTGTTTTGTATATAAAATAATTTTTTATGGCATTTGGTCTGTAATCAAATGATTTATTACAGCAAACAATCTTTAGACAATAAACAGTTTGTCAAAATCGAAACGGTTAGGTTAGAACTGTGACTACACAACGCCAGATTTTCTCTTTTGCAAAGCAGGCATGCATGGTTTTTTTTAGCATATTTTTTTATTCACAAGGAAACCTAAATATAACCTAATCTGGTTTATTTTTAGGTTTCCTTGTGAATAAAAAAAACTCTGTGAACTAGCATTGTTGTGAATTTTGCAAATCCGTCCATATATGATGGAGTTATGCCCGAAGATACATGAAAAAAAAAATATACATACATATACATCCCAATTGATAACCTCCTCCTTTTTGAAGTCGGTTAAAAAAAAAAACTATAGCAAATAAATTTATGGATTAAAATTATTGGGTTGGCACAAAAGTAATGAGACACTACAAAACTGTACATTTCCTTTTCAACTTAATTGTTTTCGATAATATTCTAGAATGTTGTAGAACATTCTAGGTACTTGTGATGTGAGGGTATATAAAGCCGCCCTTGCGATCGGTTTAATCAGTTTGAAGAAAAATGGACGAGCGACAAGTTCGAACACTATACTTATACGAGTACTTGTTAGGCCATAATGCGCGGGCTGCGGCTGACAATATCAACACTGCATTGAGCGCTGGAAGTACAAGCCATGCGACGGTGTCCCGATCGTTTGACCGTTTTAAATCAGGAGACAGAAGCCTTGAAAGTCAGCCACGCTCAGGACGACCACCCGCAGTGAATGATAACGATTTACGTCGCGAAATGCAGTCGAATCCGGATGCTACCACTCGTGAATCAGCGGAAATACTTAACTGCAGTCACCACGCCCTGGAATACCATCTAAATGAGCTAGGGTATCGAAAAGTTTTGGCTCGGTGGGTACCGCACCAGTCGTGCAGTCCGTATCGCTATCTGTCAATCACCTGCGACCCCGACGTAAAGAGTTTTTGTCTGATCTGGTTACGATACACGTCGTGCTTTTTGGCTGCCTCGAGAAGAAACGCCACCAACTCAACCGAAGCTGAGTCAAAAGAACCGCTTAAAAGTTCTGCTTTGCTATTTCTGGGATGCGCAAGGCATGCTGTTTTATGGACTATTACACAATGAAACTATAAACGCTGACAAATATTCAACCCAGCTCACCAAACTATCTGCTGCTGTCAATAAAAAACGACGAAGACGTGTCAATGTAGTTTAATGCTCGAACTCACGTCGCATCTGCCGTTCGCCAACAGTTGGAGAACTTGGGCTGGGAGACGATACCCCACTCATCTTATTCCCCAGATCTCGCCCCATCAGACAATCATTTATTTAGAGCCCTGAAACAACATTTGCGGGGTAAACAATTTAATGATTTCTCTGATGTAGAGACGGAGTTGAACAACATTTTTGAGTCTAGATGAAGAAGTCTTAGATGCTGGTGAATGGTGATTACATTATTTGACTAAGCTTTTTGTATTGTAATACTAATAAAAAATATAAAACGTAAACCAAGTGTCTTATTACTTTTGTGCCAACCTGATATTATGACATTTGATCGATTGTGACCAATGAAATTAGTGAAAATGATTTTATTAAATTTCACGATTATGGCAACTGAAGCGTTATTTGTAATAAAATTATGACAAATACAAGTATGGTATATAAAATTATTGCATTTTAAATTATGACAAACATTAGTAAACCCAGTCACTGGAAAGGTAACACGACCTAATAGTAATTTAGAGGACACTTTTTCGAAAATTTTTGTTCATGTACCACCACCACTAATTGTACGGTTAATAAATACTAAGTGCTTTTCTTTTTACCGTCTGTATGTGTATGTAAGTATCAGCGCGGTAACAGGTGTGTTGTGGGATTGATCACTGATAAAATGATACAGTAATAGCCGTGGTAACACTAACAGTCGTTGAGCGGTCTGTTACTTTAAGTAACAGATAAGTTATTAGGTTGTCTCATAAATTATTGCCAATTAAAAGAAAAAATATTATTAATATTTTTTTATTAATAAAAAATACATTTAATCAATTATATAGTCTCCCTCGTTATCAACAACAGTCAGCCATCTACTGGGCAAAATTTGAATACCCTTCTCCCAAAATGAGGCAGGCTGGGACTCGAAAAAATTTCAATTTTAATACTTCCAGGATTTTCGAATTTTTTTCCTAGTAAATGAAATTTAAGAGCTCGAAATAAATGAAAGTCTGAAGGCGCAAGATCCGGGCCATACGGTGGATGTGGAACAGTCAGCCATCCTAGCTCCTCCAGCTGTTTATGTGTTAACTTGGCGCAATGAGGTCGTGCGTTGTCATGCAAAAGTTGGACTCCAAGTCGTTTTGGCCGCTTAATTTTTAACATCTCTGCTAGTTTGCGAAGCTGCTGCGTATACAGATTGGCGTTAATAGTCTGATGAGATTCGAGGAGTTCCCAGAAAATCATTCCTTGCCAATCCCAGAAAACAGACAACATAATCTTACGACCGTGTTCATTAAGTTTAGGCTGGGCTGGTGGGTCTTCCCCGCGAGGAATCCAATAGGCATGACGCGTGTTAGTTTCATAATGTATCCAGGTCTCGTCACATGTAATAATGTCCTTGAGAAAGTCTCGTCTGTGCGGACGAAGTAACAAACTTTGACAAATGGCCACACGAACGGCCCGGTCATGGTCCGTTAACGCATGAGGTGTCCAACGTGACATCACTTTGCGATATCCCATCGCTTTGAGATAACGATCTATAGTCGCGTGGGATTGTCCAAGCACCTTCTCTAAATCGCGCGTACTATAGTCTGGATGTAGCTCAAGTTCGTGACGCAAAGCATTTTCATCAAAGCTGGTGGGTCGGCCTGAGCGAGGTTGATCTTCTCAGCTTATATCACCGGTGTCAAAACGCTTGTACCAGAAACGAACAGTCCGATCGCTAGTAGTACCCGGTCCAAATGCAGTGTTAATCTTTTTAGCCGTTTCTGTTGAAGAGACTAATTCGATGCTCATATAGCATAATAGCTCGCGGTTGACGCTGATCCATTTTCACTAAAGACTAATTATTGCGTTGCGTCCGCGCCTATTTATACCCTCACCATAAAAGATACTCATCCTTACTAGAAAGATCTAGAACTTTCTTGAATTCACTTTAGTTTAAATACGAGAAAATTCGACAAAAATAAAATATGGCAAGAACTTATGAGACAACCTAATATATTGGTAGGAACAATTTTTATTTGTTATTTTTAAATATCTGTTATATCTATCAGTTACGATAAATACGCCTCACCCCTAGCGCAAAATGCAATCCTTAGAGTGAGGCCAAACAAGGCACAAGCGTAATTTCGGTCGCGTAATTTAAGTTCAAATAAAAATTCACTCATGCGTGTACGACAAGAATGTATTAACGTAAACGAGACAAAAGGAGTATGTAACGATCGCAGCAGGTGTAGCTTTGTAGTTTTTTTGCCTACCTCTGCGGGAAGAACGCGTGAGTTTATGTTTATGAAAACTCATTTTGCGTCATCGTGTGGCAAAAAACAGACTTTTAAATAATTTGAAATTGATTGCAGCTTAAAACGTCTTACATACAATGTCGTCTGTCTGTCAGTCACAGTACTGTATCTTTCTAAGGGCGCATTCCACCAAACTGTTATACATAGAATAAGTCTTAAAATGAGAATAATATTGACAGTTTTTCCATACTAGAACTGTCAGACGACAATTTTATTCCACAGTTAAATTTGTCACAGGATGCGAGTGACTATAGCCTCTATCATGGCAAATATATATAGTGGTGATCCATAGTGTGGGCGACACGCAAATGGCCGGTTTTTAGATGTATAATGTTTCCGATATCACGCAACTTAAATCTCCTATTGGTTACTTTTAATTATTTGATTGCGTGACTGTCACCTGGCTTGCCCTTTGTCGGAAGTAAGCAAAAATTGGATTTTTCTTATTATGTTTCTATTTTTATAGTACCTAATAGTTTAAGTGCATCTAAACGTTTTACGAAGTTGACGTCAAAATAATCTACTCCGCAGTTTAAATTCTCAGTAAATTCTCCTGAGCGAGAATATTTCAAAGAAAATTCTCATAAGTTCTCTTACAATTTTGTAAGGTAATGTTAAATTTGATAGTCGTTACGGGTTTTCAGAAGCCCAAAAGTCGGACAACCATTCTTACCAAGGGGTATCGTATTACCCAGTAACTGGGTTGTGGAGGTCAGATAGTCATTCGTTCTATGTAAGTTCTATGTATTCAGCTGCATCCGGTTAGGCTGGAAATCAAATACTTAAAAATACAATAATAATCACAATTTCTTTGGCACAGACATCGATTTTGTAAACGAACACGTTTTTGGTCGTTACTTTGAATTGGCAGTTACGGTTATTGCCTCCTGCCCGTCATAATTAACTACTACTTTTAAATTATTTCAATGTTTAATTCTCCATTTTCCGAGAATATTCTCGATCGAAAAAAATGATTGCAGAAAATTATCAATTGGAGAACATTCTCAGTGAGAGAATATTCTCTCGACACATCACTATTTTAATATATTTTTTTTTTTTACATATTTCTCCAACTTGAGCAATAATACGCGGATAAACGAATTAAATACACTCCCGGACTCCTAAATCGAGCCACCGTACATTTTAAATGTAATAATGATAAGTAAGAGAAAATGTTTGTGTGTAGTTTTGAAAGTGACTTATTGGCCATCATTTTGGTTGTTCTAAACTATTGTTCTAAATTTGAATTTACGAATTTGAAAAAGAGAAGAAAATTGGAGTTTGGTCGAAGAAGCAACAAGCTTTGATTACAGCAGCTATAAGTTAATAGTTATTTGTTTTGTTTTGCGTAAAAAGAGTATCGAAATTGTTTTTCCTTGTTTTAAAATCCATTCTGACGTTCAAATTATGGATACTGTACCCGCAGTGACTCCGCCAGCATTCTTCAGTCTGGTCTTAGTCAGCAAAACGTAAGTGCACAACTGCGTGCAAGTCGTTCTGCCGTTCAAAGAATTTAACGTTAGGTACCTGGAGACTGGCGGCTTCGTGCGCCGTCCAGGTGGGTCACGAAACTGGGTCACTACAAGACGACAAGATTGGTTAATCTTTACCACAGCCTGCGTAATCGTCACCACTTTAGTACAGGTCCAAGAGCTTCGAGACTTTCATGGACTGATTGTTTGCGCTCGAATTGTTAGAAGGGGACTCGAAGAAAGTGGCCTAATCCTCATAAGCCAGCCAATGGTCCGAAACTGACATGAGCTCACGGAATGGCGCGCCTACAGTTTGCACGAGAACATTTGCATTGTACTCAATAACAATGAAGCCAGGTTCTTTTTACGGATGAAACCAAGATTATGCTGTATGAAAATGATGGACGTAGGAAAGTCTGCCGATGACAGGGAGAACGTTTTCAGTAAAGTTGCATTGGAGAGAAGGTGAGTTATTGCGGTGGGTCATGGACAGTCTGGGGCGGAATTTCCACCGAAGGAAACACTGGCCTTGACGTTGTGACTGGACCACGTTTGCCGCTACTAAATAGCGACCGATGCATTCATCAGTGCCTAGAGGCTCATGTGCTAATCTATCGCAGTAATGGAATGGCCAGCAAGAAGGCCTGATATGAAACTAATAGAGCACTTATGGGATGAGTTTGAGGCGTGTTCGAACTAACCAACCAGCTCCAGAAACTTTGCTGAAGCAGAAAACTGCTATCTTGGAAGCATGGGAGAACCAAAGCACGTCATAGTGGCATTAATTATTTCCATGTCGAACCGCATGACGGCCGTCGTAAATACTTTTGGATGTAGCACAACTTTTAGAAACACGTTTTCACTATAAACCATTGTTTTCTTCAAAAACTCCACGCTAATTTTGCCCCTGAGAAACGCGAAAAGACGACTAATTGCAATTAGACCGTTTTTTGTTAGTATCCCGATTTCAATCAAAATAAAAAAAAAAAACAATGACGCCGAGTGCCTTGTTCATAAACTAAACTAAATTTAAGTTCAGTGCATCTTTTTCTTTCTATTTAATTAAGAAACGGACAGAAGATAAATTTTAGTTTAGTCCTGGGTCCGTACTATGACGTGTTAATGCCATCGTTGGTCCGTTGTGAAAAAGAGATAGCGCTATTCATCCCGTATAGCTGTATCTCTGTCTGACACTGGAACAACGATGGCATTAACACGTCATAGTACGGACCCTGTCCTGTGTTAGTAAAAACCTTAAATTGATTTATTCATTCTCTGACAACAGCCTGAGTCTAGAAGCATGAAGTTCCTTTTATAACGAACGTGAGCATTTTTGAAAATTCGATTCCTAGAGTGTCTAGGGGATGAAAGTTTTACAACAGCCGCAGTTTTCACGCAAGCGTGTTGTCGAAGCCGTCCTGCCGCACTTCGAAGCCTGGCTGAAAAGAGGGGAGCGCATCTCCTACATGCTCACTCAGGTGCTGACCGGGCACGGTTGCTTCGGTGAGTACCTGAACAGGATTGGGCGTGAGGCCACGGCAAATTGTCACCATTGTGGAAGCGACCTTGACTGCGCAGCACACGCTGGAGGAGTGCCCTGCATGGGCCTCTGAGCGGCAGGTTTTGGTCGCCAGGATCGGGCGAGACCTGTCTCTGCCAGCAGTAGTGAGGGCTATGCTGACGGAGACGGAAAACTGGAGGGAAGTTGCCTCCTTCTGTGAGACCGTGATGGTCCAGAAGGCGGCTGCCGAGCGGGATCGTGAAAGAGCTAATCCCGCTCGAAGAAGAAGGCGTCGAGGAGGCAACCGCCTCGACGCCTAACACGCCGAAACCCCACCTGCATCATTTAATGCAGGCGGGACTTTATGATCGGAGTGGGGACTCTGATTGCCCACCGAGTGATATCGGGGAATACGGTGGCACTGTGGTCACGTGCTGCCGTGCAAAGCGAGGCTCAGGGGAGACCCCCTTTATTGTCTCCCCAGGGACGTACCCTAATAGGCGTTGCACTGAGGGGATTCCGGATTGGTCTACTAAGAGGTACCGGGACCCCCTCCATGTGCTAATGGTGATCACCGGGGTGGTTTTAGTGAGGTAAGAGTCCCACACTACCTGGTCTATTTCCCCAAAGTCCAGGTGCCTTTTGAAGGTTTCCCCCCGTAAACAAAAAAAAAGGGGATGGAAGTTCGTCATTTTTGCCGATGAGAAACCCTATCGTGCGCACGGCTTGTAAAACAAAACTATAATGCAAAGTTGGAAACTTACAAAATTGACGGATTGTCGCCTGTCGGTATTGTTTAAATAAGGTCCAGGTCTTCTGGCTTATTATTATTTTGTTGTTTTGATAAATGTGAAAAATAAAACTTTTCTATTCAGGCGAGTTTCGTGTGTGTTCTCTATGGCCTCTTCTCTTTACCCCATCCTTCCCTGCTTTGTTCTAAACTTGCCCAGATCTTTCCGCCTGACAATTTTTCGTCGACCCATTTTGCTATCGGCTTCATTCATACGATCCTTGATCCAGCTCTCGACCGTCTCTATTCCGTTAATCAGGAGTGAAATCCTCCCTCCTCATCATTGACAGCCTTATTTCACCCACTGCTGCGTATACGCCTCTTCCCCTTCGTGCTATGCTTCCCTGGTATGTGCAAGTCTCATTTAGGTCTTCCCGCGGTCGTTTGTAGGTCTATCTATACATCTGGCTGTTTATGTAAAAAGTAGAAAATAATCATGATGATTACAATTCTTTGGACGTTTACCTGAACTATTTAGTCGTAGCTCCGGAAATTGACATACTCTTCAGTAATTAGCTTAGGTACTGCCTAGTGCCTACTTGTTTGCATTGTGCACTAAATAGGTTTAAAGCTGCTCCACTTTTTTCTGCTCATTTTTGCTGATCGTCGATAGGTTATCGTCATCCTCCTGCCCTTATGCCAATGTGTTTGGCGCCACATGTTTCAGCCGCTATCTCAGTAATCAACCCCTTTATGGCCATATCATATTTTTCACAATCCAACCATCGTTTCTGCTCTTTCACAATTCTTACTCAATAGATATGGACCTCGCGTATAGGTAAAAGTACGTGCTAAAAATATGCTTCAAGTGCTTTGTAAAATTTCTATATTTATGTGTGTAACTTATATGGTGTACATAATAAAGAGTATTCTATTCTATTAAAAGCTAGAACGCACTGTGATGTAGTTGTTTTTGTATTGATCTGGCTTGCTAGCTGCGAACCATGGAGCGGCTCCTACTAATTACTCGTTTCATATTTAATTTTATAAAAATAAAAGAATCAATTTTTCATTAATAATAAAATCACGTAGAAAATCTTTAATTTGCTATATTGAATCATGGATATAATTAACCCCTATATCTACATTTATCTTATAGTAACTAGAAAAAACTTGATTATAAAGTTAGTCAGCATTTATGAGACTTTTAATGACTTTATCATCAATGCTGCCATAGTATGTATGTAGCTCAAACCATAATTGTAGGTACCTATGCATTGAACCATGTAGTCGCAAACAATCCAGCATTGAATCAACGCACTGTGCCTAGTGCCAATAGGGTGGGGTATGCTTTCGATATCATCGTTCTACTGACATAGAAGGAAAAAACTTCGTAAGAAAGCCATACTCTCGCTCCGAACGCGTTTAAAATAAATGGCGCTGTTGCCCAACAACTTTATTCAGTGCATTTAATAGACCTATTGCGTTACTCTACCGGGTACAAATGGTTGAAGATATCGTACGGGATGTGACAGCAGCGTTTTTCTACTAATAATCGTTAGTCCGCGATGCAAAATCACTGAAGTTAAACGGGCAAACGCTTGTTCAGCTTTCGAATATTGCGATCACATCGAATGTAGCGTTTGCCATAAGAAAGCTAAGTCACTTACATAAATCTACCATCCTACATGAATGAGTGACAAAGCTACAATGCGCGAAGTACTTGGATGCTAACTGTCGATACGTAGCAGAATCTAACATCACGCCTTGTATCTTCCGAAGGGTTCAGCAGGGGTGTATAACATACCAATATCGCTGTAACTAAGTGTCATGCAGTACGAATCTAAAAAAATAATAAGAAAAAGCCTTAGAGGTAAATTTTGTCTAACCGAGTTGTAACAGCATGGAATAGGCTCCCGGAAAATGTTGTGACGGCTCCCACACTGTACTGCTTCAAGAATCGACTGGACAGATTAAATATCTCCAAGCTTTACGATACACACGCATCAGATAATTAGCTGCAGTTTGTCTAACCAAATAATAATAATAATCGTTTACTTAAGCGGCTGAAAGCACGCCTCGGAAAGCACGTTAAGCCGTTGGTCCCGGCTGTCATTCGTAGATCTTTGACAGTCGTTACGGATAGTCAGAAGCCCGAAAGTCTGACAACCAGTCTTACCTAGGGGTATCGTATTACCCAGTAACTGGGTTGTGTAGGTCAGATAGGCAGTCGCTCCATGTAAAATACTGGTATTCTGCTGCATCCGGTTAGACTGGAAGCCGACCCCAACATAGTTGGGAAAAGGCTAGGCAGATGATGACTTAAGCGTCTGGACACCAAATGAACCTTCATTCGATTGAAGCGTTAGATAATGATTTGTATAGAGACACCCTTGTGACGTAGGTTCCACGACTTTTAGTAATCACAATATTGTTGACCAGTCCATAAAATTGCCATGAATCGAACCCAGATTGCGAAGAAATATAGGGACATATACAACGTGTCCCAGAAATCAACGTCAAGCCGAAAACGGGCAATAGGCCAAGTCGTGACAGCTATTAGAAAAATATAAAAAAAAATCTTGGTCATGTACTTTTCGAATTATAAGCATTCAAAAATAAATCTCAAAAAGTGACACCCTGTGATGATTTTTCAAGTCCTGTGACTACATTATTAACATTTCGGTAGTTTTTTTCTCTGTGATCTAACCATGAATAACCCTTCTGTAAATTACAGTTAAAAGTTAAAACGTAACTGACTCAGTTTTAAATTAAATGTTAGATTTTTGCCCAATATTTAATTCAAAATAATGACATCACCCAACTTTAACCGACTGTACTGAAAAAAAAATCTACTACACTATTTTGGCAAGTAACTTTAAAAGATGGCGCGTTTAGTCAGGATTCCAAAATGGTATAACACATACTAATTGCTACTTCTTAATTGAGGAAAAAAAGTACATTGTTGGTTTTAGGTGCATTTGAAATAAAATTCAGTCGTTGGATTTCTTTTATTATAATTTTTATTAAATCAGATTTACGAAGTTTTATAACAAATGTTCAAACTGTTTTCCTTCAGCTGCAATGCTAGTTCTACATCTCTTTAAAAATGATCGCGTAATAAGACGGGCGTATCTTCTTGAGTTGATGTATTCAGCGGCTTCTGCAATTCTTTGGCGCAGCTCGTCTAAATCTTGAATTGGTTTAGAGTACACTTTATCCTTTATCGTACCCCAGTAAAAAAAATCTATGGGGTTTAAATCGGGTGAACGGGCAGGCCACGAAATTGTACCACCCCGCCCAATCCACCTATCGGGGTATTCTCGATTGAGAAACTCTCGTACAGTGAGAGCATAATGCGCTGGGCAGCCATCTTGTTGATGCCACATGCTGCCGTAAATGTTCAGTGGCACTTCTTCCAATAATTCTGGTAATTGGTTCTGTAAGAAGTTCAAATAACCCTGGGCATTTAAATTCTCCGGCAGCTCGATTGGACCAATAACTTTACCATTCAAAATTCCCGTCCACATATTTACTTTAAACTGGTACTGAGATCTATCTTCCCGCATCAAATTTGGATTTTCCACGTGCCATTCGTGCAAATTGTGGAGGTTCATGTAACCGTCCTTTTTAAATGTTGATTCATCGGACCATAGAATTTTTTCAAAGAATCGCGGGTCCTCTCGGTGCCTCTGCAACATCGTTCGACAAAATCGTACTCTCTCTGGGTAGTCTCGGGGTAGCAGACTTTGTACTCGTCGTACATGGTATGGGTGAAACTCGTTCTTTTTTAAAATACGATGTGCAGTACTTTTGGGGACTCCTATGCTCTGTTCAATTCCACGTACTGAGATACTTCTGTCTTCTTCAACTGCTTGCAAGACTTCGGCTTCGTAGGGCATAACGGGTCTTCCCTCGCTAACCATTTGGCTAGGAAATCGACCCTCTGATAATGACCGATGCACATTAATAAATACTCGATGATCGGGATGACGCTCGGCATTCGGGTATCTCTCACGATACACTCTTGCTGCGGCATTGGCGTTGCATAAGCATTCTCCATAAATGAGATGCATGTTGGCGTATTCCTGTGCGGTGTATCGAGATGGCATGATAAAACACTACACAAACACGGGGTTGCGATTAAAACAAGTCCGGGGTTGTCAGAAACGGTGCAGATAAATCCAAATTACAATGCAAATCAAGTCCAATAAACAAAGCCACAGTTGTAAGTACGAAGTCAATACGAATACAAAAAGATGTGCAGTCAACGAAAGAGCGTAACGTACTGCAGTATTGCACAATTTGCCGACGCATCCCTGTTTAGCCAGAGTAGCGTCTCTATCTGTTTCACTCACACATATGAAATGATGTGTCAATCCGTCTCCCTCTTAGTTAGATAAAAGTAGCGTCACTATCTATCTCGCTCCCACTTGTCAAAGTAGCGTCACCTCACATTAGCTAAAATGAATCTTTCTCGCTCACACTAGTCAAAATAACGTCACTCTTCGTCTCAATCGAACTTTTATGAAATACGGCTTCATAAAAAAAAAATGTTTTTTCTCAATTAAGAAGTAGCAATTAGTATGTGTTATACCATTTTGGAATCCTGACTAAACGCGCCATCTTTTAAAGTTACTTGCCAAAATAGTGTAGTAGATTTTTTTTTCAGTACAGTCGGTTAAAGTTGGGTGATGTCATTATTTTGAATTCAATATTGGGCAAAAATCTAACATTTAATTTAGAACTGAGGCAGTTACGTTTTACTTTTAACTGTAATTTACAGAAGGGTTATTCATGGTTACATCACAGAGAAAAAAACTACCGAAATGTTAATAATGTAGTCACAGGACTTGAAAAACCATCACAGGGTGTCACTTTTTGAGATTTATTTTTGAATGCTTATAATTCGAAAAGTACATGACCAAGATTTTTTTTTATATTTTTCTAATAGCTGTCACGACTTGGCCTATTGCCCGTTTTCGGCTTGACGTTGATTTCTGGGACACGTTGTATATCGAGTTGTAAGACTATTAGTTGCGAAATGCATAATGCACTTAGCATTCCCCTTCAATTTACTAAGGCAATTTGTGCCAATCTTTTGTTGGCCTCTGCTTAACACGATACTGAGAGGACAATGGAATGAATAGACCTCCGACGTTTGAGGAGTGATGAAGCGGCTTTAAACTGAAGTATGGACTATCGCAACAATAACCTTCAGAAATCTGAAGACGAATTCTTTGTTGCTATTTTGGATGACCTACAAAGTCTGCAACTAGCTTGTATTAGCATAATCAGCCTATACCGTTCCCACTGCTAGGACACAGGCCTCTTCTCTATGAGAGGGTGTGGTCCATAATCCACCACGTGGGCCCAGTGCGGGTTGGTGGATGTCACGTCTTTGAATTTTTGGTTCTAAGATATGTCGGTTTTCTCACGATGTTGTCCTTCACCGTTTAGCTATTTTTTTTAAGCTTTTTATTTTCTGGTCTAATATTCCAGAGGCTAATTTCCAGCCTATATAATAATTTTTTACATTGGGAAGGCCTATGTTTGGGGGATTCCTATGTCCAGCAGTCGACGTCTTTCGGCTGAAATGATGATGATGATGAATTTCCAGCCATCCTTTAGTAGTAGCACGTCGACACGATAACAGGATTGTAGTTTTTAGTATTCGTCCATATAGTTACAGTCAACAGCACTTCCATTGAAAAAATTTACATTGAGAGAGCTTTTCGTACTTCACAATAGTCTGCAAAACCTAAAATTTTATGGCTTCTTCTAATACGTTTATATAATGATGTTGAAAAGGCAATCCCTAGATTAAAATCAAGGCGTATTTCCATTTCACGTGTCCTGAGTATCGACCGGGTTCCGGTGAACGCATAATTGGATATCCGTTACTATGCAGCATATATGGGGATGAATTCATCCTCGCTCCCCATTCTAGTGAGCCTGAGCGAAGCTGGACCTGTGTCTGCGAATACCCGGGCGACCTCATTTCATATTGGAGCAATTAGTGTATTCCATATATTCACAACTAGGTCATGCAAAGGGTGGAGCCTTTTGCATGAACTAGTTTTGAATATGATATTATATGCTAGTTTTTTTCGTTATTGGAAAATTAATCTGGGAATTCTTTTGAAGAGGAATACTCGGTACTCAATTTAATTTTACGCCTGCATGTTTGCGAGGTAATTTCCTAGGAAAAAGATTTTTATAAGAGGATTCTATAAAAATTTTGCATGTAATATGGATGACGAACGTTACCTTCGGTTTTGAAACGGTAATTAGGTAAAGCGCATGTTGGTAGGGCGTTATACCTACTAGGGTTTCATAGGAAGTGTGCTGCAAGTCAATGTAGGAACATGGTGTGCGTCAAAATCTTCTTTTACAAAACTGGATGCGTCATACTCGTTGCTCTCTCGTAGATCGGATTTAGCTGGTGCAGGTAGATTTTCATAAAACGTCATTCATAGAGCCGGTATAGGCAGCAGCAGTGTTGGGCGTAATTAATTTACTTTTGTAATTTAATTACTAAATTAATGAAAAGTAATTGAATTACTTTAATTAAAATTACATGTAATTGAAATTACTGTTATTCAATTACATAATTCATAAGTAATTCTAATTACATTAGTTTGTAATTCAAATTACTCAATTACTGTTTACGGGTAATATAGGTACAAAAGCACCTAAACTATGCGGTTGTTCGCTTGTTGCGCTGCTTGCGCGCAGCAAGCGAACAAACCACATTGGATAGAACGAGACGGTAAACGAAACGGCAAGTCAGTGCGTCCTTAGCCGTGGTTTCGCTCACACGCATATCGCTCGCGCATCTCTGTAGGTACTTATTTGCTGTTACTTCGTATTATATTGGTCTGTGATTAGTAATTTGTGCGACTAAGCACCTAATTAAATAGCATCCGACGCTGAACCAAATGAAGATGACACACGAAGTGAGGAAGTATTGCCCTGTATCCTTGATGGCAAGTTTTTTACCTTTTTGCCCGGTGAATCTACAGACAAGAAAAGAGTAGCACGGTGTACATTATGCGCACCAAAAGAAGTTAAAATTTGTGGATCTCGTTATGCGACTTCTAATTTTGTTACACATTTAAAGAGAAAACATGGAGAAGTGACCCTAAATGAATACATAAACTACTCAAAAACGCATAAGAGACTGAAAAGGCATTCCTTTAGTTCCGGTAATACCCAGTTGTTAAGTCAAGATGACTTTAACCGCTAATTACTTCATTCATTCCATGAGTCCGCTGCAAAACGTCCATAATACCTATTTCAAAAAAATTTTTGATTATTTGGAAATATCTAAATCAGGACTGACTGTTATGAGTCGCAGAACACTTGGGCGCTGTATTAATGATAATTATGAGAAGACACTAACTGATTTGAAAAAACAGCTACAGGACATCAAAACTGTTTGTACTACAGCAGATATTTGGTCTGGCAAAAAAAGAAACTTCTTGGGTGTGACGTGCCACTGGATAAACTCGGATTTACAAAGAGTTTCCGCTACTTTAGCATGTCGTCGTTTTGCTGGTACTCATAGCTATGACAGGATTGCTTTGTTGTTGGAAAGTATTCATACTGAGTTTGATTTAGACTATCAAAAAGTTTTGGCAACTGTCACGGATAGCGGAAGTAACTTTGTCAAAGCCTTCAAAGAATTTGGTTTGAAAGAAGAATCTTGCAATTTTTCTGACGAAGAATCTGAATCTGAAGTAGACGAATCGATTTCTGTAGTTAGACAAGAAAGCAGCATCAGTAGCAGCACAAACCAAGTGCTTAGGAACGATACATATCCATTGTCCTCATCCATGGAAGATGTGACTACCGAAGAATCAGCAGCGCTGCCACCATCGATTCGACAGTTACCATCTCACTTAAAATGTTGTGCTCACAAACTCAGTTTGTGTTGCACTTCGGACAGCAACAAAGTTTTGAACGCACCTAATAAATAAGTAATTGAGTAATTGCAAATAACAATTACAATTACTAATTGTAATTGTTAATTGAATTAGTTTTCAATAATTTCAAGTAATTTGTAATTGAAGTCGCCAATTACAATTTGTAATTGTAATTGTTAATTTGTTAGTTAATTACATTTTGCCCAACACTGGGCAGCAGTATTTGATTCGGTGTACCCTTAAGCGTAAGTTGCATCATTCTGTCTTCCGCCTGTCCTGAGAAGAATAGACTGCAGTTTAACTCGAATAATAAATGTTAATTTAGCTGATTTGTTTTATTTTTCCTCCTGTTTAGACCCCCTCAATAACAGTGAAGAGTTAAGCTCTTTTGACCAAAAATTTCGAAGATATGTGACATCCACCAAACCACCACCACGCGTGCCCAGTGCGGGTTGGTGGATGTCACATGTCTTCGAATTTAGGCATGGACAATAGTCCTCAGGGAGTAGGCCTGTGTCCCAGCAGTGGCCACATTATAATGTTCACACGGGCCTAAAAATAAGCTTTTTTGAACCGTGTGCGGTGCAACTGTTAACTATCATCTTGATTTTCTCTGCAAATGATAAAAGTATGGCACATAACCTAGAAACTGATGACTGGTTGTTGTCAACAGCGCCTGGATCGAAGACAATAACATCAAGCCGTACCAGGAATACAAGGAGCAGCTGATCAAGTCCTGCAAGACCGCCGCCTTCAAGGAGGCCGTCAACCAGATCGAGGAGTTCATTGTCCATCCGGAGGTAGGTTTATTAAATAAATATTTAACCTAATTTGGGGATCTGTTTCATTCCTAATATTTGTGCCTTTTCCCATGGGGTTGGCAGAAACTACAGAACGCCACCAGCTGCGTTCCTTACATACTCATTTTGTTTCGTTTACGTTCAGAATTCATCAGTAATACACACCAATTATGGAAGAAAGTTATTTATGTCAACTTATGCTACATGAATAAAGTTTCTATACATTTCAAAGTCATTTCTGAAAGTATTCATAAATGACTTTGAAATGTATTGTTACAAGGTATGGTCTAAATATGGATCAACATCAGGTAGGTACAATGTAATGGCCATAAAAAATAAAAATTTATGGCAACATTGTGTTGCACCTGTCAACTGCAACAAATTCATTGTACTGCGTATTTAAAGAATATACTTTCAGTCTTATGTTGAAACGATTGGGCTCAGATTGCAAAAAAAAGTGACATGATGAAAGGGGGGAAGCCTTTGCCCTGCACTAAATCACAACAGACTTATAATAATAATGTAAATTAATGTATGTTCTTTAAAAATACTTTGAGTTCGTCCTCCTTATTCCTTGGTTGAGCCAACTTCCAACATTCAGCTCTCAATGGGACATTAAACTAAGGAAATATTGTTCTTCCACATGGTCCCATAGTTCCTATCAGTTAAAACATCTCAACAATGTGAACAAGTAACTAATCCTAACTTCTGTTCAGAAATTCGGCGACCTCGATGAACACGTCCGCAATACAGAAGAAGACTTTAACAAGCTTAAGGATGTAATGGAGGGAGATGAGAGCCAGGAAGAGAAGCCAGCTGAGGAGGAAGAGGCTGGACCAGCCGCCGCTGAGCCAGCAGCCAGCAGCTCCAAGAAGAAGAGCTCTACTCCTAAGGTGAGGCATAAGGCGTAGTTTTGACTGACTAATCCTTTCTTCTTACTTATCTGCTGACTATAATGGATGTAAAAATGTTTGAAGGTGTCTGGAAGACTGATCAATCAGGGCCAGTTCTCATGACAAAATTCTGAGAGAGAACCGGGTAGGAATCCTTGTATGACACAAAAATATGCCAAACATTTATTTGCATGTGGGATGTCCTAAATTTCCTGTTTAATTGTCATGTTTAGCCGACAAAATCAGCCATCATTGATCAAATTAAAATTCAATTTAAGTTCTTATGATTTGACAACAAACATTTTTTCTAAACTTTTCATCTACAATTCATATCAAATATGTAGGTCTAAACTCTTCAGGGCTTTTAGTGTGCATGCACACGAGCAGCACGCTACAACGGCTGAGGCAACTGCAGCCGTCGACAACGTGCCGCTCGTTTGCATGAACAGTTAGCATGAGTCATCTTCACGCATGATTGCATGCCGCCATTATTTCTTTACCATCCAACATTGCGACTGAATGATGACAATGATTGGGCCCGTGCGCTGGAATAAAACCCACCCCCTATCTCAAAGAGGAGGCCCAAGTCCTAACTGTAGGAATTATTTCTTGGAAGTCATCAAAGAATGACTATAATCTTCGTAAAAAGCATGATAACAATGGGTTTTGGCATAGCGGCAAATTCACTACTTCACAAATGACCATTCTTAATATTTATAGATACGTTTGGGCATTTCAAAGGTGAAGCCTATAAAACGGTCGTCGTCGGCGGGCAAGTCCACCCCTCGTAAGAAGAGCAAGGCGTCTCGCTCTTACACCGAAATCGACGCAGCCAGTGAGAAGCCCTCGATGCTCAGCCATTCCTTCTCCAAGAAGTCCAGCTTGCTCCATCGGCCGTCCAACATTCTGCGCCCAGTAAGTAACTTTGACATTCTACTTAATAAAAGTCTTGAATTCATTCACTGACAGTCAACGCACAGCCTAAATCGCTGGGTCTAGAAGCACTAAATATTGTACAAGAGTTTCTTAAATAACGAAAGAAAGGATTTCAAAATTCATGCTCTAAAGGGGTTTAGTAGGGGATCAAAGTAAGGACGTTCGTCATTTTTGCCGATCTGAGATCCTATCGGCCACATGGCCTGTAAATTATTATTAGTTAAACGCTCACCAAAATATATCTTTTAAACCTACCAAAATATTACCCAACTAAATAAATTTAAGTTTTTTGGTGAGCATTTATCATTTTTTTTAAAACAATTTTGGCGTTTAAATAGCAGCGTTTAGTTAAGAAGAGTTGCGAATACAGTTTCTTTTGCACCAGGCCTCCACTCGGTCAAGCACTCGCGTTAAACGCAACCCGCCCGACGAGGCGGCCAAGACACAAGCTGCAGCGGGCCGCATACCAAAACGTTCACTCAGCAAAACGCTTCCCACGCGTAACACGCGATCGAGTCGTGCGCGCGCGTTTTTTAAATAAAAAATGCTAGAGTACTTATTGTGAAGTGTAAGAATGTAAAAAGAAATTGTCGTCTTTCATTTCCGAAAGCGAAGCAAGGTAAGTGTAGCCCTTTGATCATATTGTGTGTTTTAATTAGACATTAAATCATTGTACTATGTCATTCTTAAGTAAACCAAAGATTATGGAAATTTGTATAAAATAACTGTCACTGCACGGTCAGTAACGCAAGTCGATGAACAGTTGTCTAGTACAGAAATATTGAGTACAATACTTATAAAGAGAAAATGAAACTGATGTAAAATTAAGATAATGTAATCTGATACTACATTAAATGCCCAAAAGTATTGAATATTATTTTGTTTCTATTTAGATGATAACAATATGTGAAAGTAATGTGTTAATAGACTTTCGTTGCTGGCTGTACAATCATTGGACTTGATGGATGTTCAAGGTACAGTTCCGAAGGCGCCCGCAACTGCAGCGGCAAAGCCGCTCAATCGCAATGACAGACCGCAACAACACTACTGGTTTCTAGCAGATGTAAAAAGACCCAGAAAGGAGATGAGGGTCACTTGTTCTCCACATCACTGTGATAATTTCTTGTACTGGACTATACCTGGGAATCTTCTGCTTATGGAGAAAGTTTCATCCCATTAAATGTTATAACTTTAAAAACACCACCACAACTCCTGTACCGTTTTACATGCAGCCATAAGCGCATTGCTGAGCGTGCGTTACATCGCGCGCTGCTGTAAACAGCGTTTTATCACACCAAAAATAAAAATCGTTTCCCATTTAAAACAAATGGTTAATGTAACTTAGATTGATGTACATAATGTGTAGAATCGGTTGTGATGAGTCTTGTTAGGGCCCTTTCCCACGGCAAGATCTCGTCATACTGCAAACGGGATGCTTTTATGAATACGTATATTTAAACACGTACACTACTATACGGGATCCTGCAAAAAACGGGATTTTGCCGTGGGAAAGAGCCCTTACACACTGTATTTTACTATGAAAACGATTCCGTATCCAGTCAGCGGTCGCCTTCGAAATTGATTTTAAATGTAAATTATCATTATTGTTTTATTTACAAATAAATCATAGATTTGGTTGTAATTTAGTGTTTCATTTATTTCTATTCTTATAAAAGCCCCAGTCATCACTTGAAAGTCGCGTATTGGGCAGAGTTTGTCAAGGTGGCCGTTGTAGGATCCCAACATGATTCGTGTTGACCACATACATATTTTGAAGGCCTGAGTCTAACAGTAAATATATGATCAGATGATTAAGTGAAATGGGAAGAATCTCCGCTGGTGAAAAGCGATCGAGACGATAAGGAGGAGAAATGTACCACAAGTAGCTAGTATGAAATATGTTTTCTAACTTGAGCCCTGCCTGGCCGGGTCAGCAAAAGTAAAATTGTGGTGGAACAGAAATGATTGTTGCCTACGAGAACATGCTGCAATGGCACGAAGCAGGGAAACCCTTTCGGAAATCAGTGGATGAACTATAATTTTTATAACTATGTAACTGCACGAAATATTTGAGAGCATCTTATGTTTTGCAAACATCAATCAGTCAGCAAGGTACTTAGTTCTCAATCATGATTGCATGCACAATATGTTGAAATACCCGAAACAAACAAAGACGAATCTACTGGAAATCTATGCGACATTCCATTTACCGGAGGCGGAGGCAGATGTATACAGCTGAACTAGCGCAGGTCATCATGATGTTATGGTAAAAAATATTATATTTAAATAAAAATTATGCAGAAAATCGCAGTAATACTCTGCAATGAATCAGTTTTCATTTTATTCGCTTACTAGCTGCTTCACACGACATGGGTGCAATCTACTGATGTGATGCCAAAACATCGATATTTCTGAGCTATATGTAAGTTTTTTCTCATTGTAACTCATAAATGTTATGTTTTACTATCCGAGCCCGATGTTGTCGTATTATACACATAAGCCTGTTCCTTTTCCTATTCTAAACCTTTTGTAATAATATGTTTAATTCCATATAATAGTTTAGAAAAACTACGCAGTCAGACTGACTCAAATAGCGACTTTATTTTATAACAAGTAGGAGGTATGGGAGGAAATAGATGTGGCCTGTGCAGCCCAGCTGTGGGACAAAGTGTCCCACAGCTGGCAAAGGTCAAATCAAATATAAATCCTCTAATCAGTTTGGGCATTTATGTCAAAGTCAAATCATTTATTTCAAATGGTCACATAAAAGGCATTTGTAAAACGATAAAATTTACAAAAAAAAAGGAATTGATTCTATTGAGTTGGCACAAAAGTAATGAGACACTACAAAATTATACATTTCCATTTTCAAGTTAATTGTTTTCGATAATATTCTAGAATGTTATAGAACATTCTAGGTACTTGTGATTTGGGGGTATATACAGCCGCCCTTGCGATCGGTTTAGTCAGGTTGAAGAAAAATGGACGAGCGACAAGTTCGAACACTATACTTATACGAGTACTTGTTAGGCCACAGCGCGCGTGCTGCGGCTGACAATATCAACACTGCATTGGGCGCTGGAAGTACAAGCCATGCGACGGTGTCCCGATCGTTTGACCGTTTTAAATCAGGAGACAGGAGCCTTGAAAGTCAGCCACGCTCAGGACGACCACTCGCAGTGAACGATGACGATTTTCGCCGGGAACTGCAGTCGAATCCGGATGCTGCCACTCGTGAATTAGCGGAAGCACTTAACTGCAGTCACCACGCCGTGGAATACCATCTGCATAAGTTTGAGCGTCGAAAAGTTTTGGCTCGGTGGGTACCGTTTTGGCATCGTGGGTCGTGCTTTTTGGCTGCCTCGAGAAGAAACGCCACCAACTTAACCGAAGCTGAGTCAAAAGAACCGCTTAAAAGTTCTGCTTTGCTATTTCTGGGACGCGCAAGGCATGCTGTTTTATGAACTATTACACAATGAAACTATAAACGCTGACAAATATTCAACCCAGCTCACCAAACTATCTGCTGCTGCTATCAAGAAAAAAACGACGAAGACGAGTCAATGTAGTTTTACTACACGATAACGTTCGACCTAACATCGCATCTGCCGTTCGTCAACAGTTGGAGAACTTGGGCTGGGAGACGATACCCCACCCATCTTATTCCCCAGAGTTCGCCCCATCAGACTATCATTTGTTTAAAGCCCTGAAACAACATTTGCGGGGTAAACAATTTAATGATTTCTCTGATCTAGAGACGGAGTTGAACACCTTTTTTTGAGGCACAGCCATCAGAGTCCTGGGCGAGAGGCATCCAAACTTTGCCGGATCGTTGACAAGAAGTCTTAGATGCTAATGGTGATTACATCATTGACTTACCTTTTTTATTGTAATAATAATAAAAAATATAAAACGTAAACCAAGCGTCTCATTACCTTTTTGCCAACCTGATAGTTGCCCCAGAATTGATTCTAGTTTGATTTGTAGGAAGATATGGGGAGGAAACAGTGAGATATAGAAAATCTACTGAAAACAAAATCGTTATTTCGAAACTATATATTTTCAAGTTATATATTATACAATTTTACTTACACTAACCTTTGACCTTTTTATTAATGAACAAATTCGCACAATGCAGTTTCCTGGAATATACCTACATAAATACAGTCTCGAAACGTCATAAGTACGACCTAATTTAATAAAACTTCATTTATTTATAGAAAGTATTGCAGAAACACCATGCTCTACTAATAACGATTAGGTTATTAGTATAAAAAAGATATTTCCGCAAAAAACCATTTGTCCGTCCCCCATGCCTATCGCCACAAGACTCGCTCTTCAACTAAGCTGATAAGATTATTTTTCTGTTGGGAGTCAGTATGTGCACTTGTGCAGTGATTAGAGTTCTAAGAGTCTAGACTAGATGAGGTCGACGTTTCCTATCTCGACACTTCCTACGTATAATATCGTAACTGTATTTGATCAACTTTACAGTATCGCAATTCAAAGGTATGCAAACAGTTTATTGATGATAGTGAAGTCAAATAAGCTCATTTAGGAACCAAAAATTGGCATACAGATATATTTTTAGGAATGGAATATTATCTTCAAAAAGGATTATTGAAAAAAATGTAATTTTCGTTAATTTGATAGTTACGATAACATACGTTGGAGGTGTCGATCTGACTACTCTGAGAAGAAAGGCCGAAACAAACTCTTTTAAAGTCTAGACATAATATTGGTCAGATCATGTGAAGACCATGTAGATTGGTGTCTGAAATGGTCTTTTGGGCAAAGAACCACACAGATTGAGCGGACCTGTCCAGTCAGTGCACGCATTAGTGCAGCGCAACTCAGAACTTGAGGAGCCTCACAATTCGATATACCTACTAGCTTCGCACGGCTGCAATGTTTTTTTTTTTTAGTTTCCTAAATTTTATTTCATACAAATTTTGTCCCTGCAATACCGAACACAACAAGAAAAGAATTATCCAATTTGGTGCAGTCATTCGGAAGTTATGCGCGTACAGACATTTCGACGACTTTGTTTTATACTATGTAAGGATATTAGCTGACCTTCTAGCTGATATACTAATTTACAGACGTTATCTTGTCCAGACTTGAATAATTCCCACAAAAATATAAAAAATGAAGATGAATATTCAAAAAAATTAAAAATTAAGATTTCAAAGAAATTCAAAACATTTTAAAACATAAAATAGCCAATCGGTCAAGTGATACTAGCGACCTTATCCGCATATTCGGCCTTATTCTTTGTCTACTTACGTCATAAAAGGAAACTCAGTGCAAAATTTCAGGTTTCTAGGGCCAAAGGATAGGGCTGGGCGATGATAAGTCAGTCAGTGAGTGAGTCAGGATTTTTATTTTTATATTTGCATTGATTGTATTGAATTCTACCTGTATTTTTCGTGTAAATAGGCCTCCATTCAAGCAATAGGCCACTGGCAGACATTAACGCTTAAGTATAAGTAGGTACTTGTAGAGCAAAGTTGGCCCAGTAATAACGGCCCCGACTTACGAGTTGTGCGGCGTGTGGGTTCAAACCCAACTGGGTTTGAACACGTCTAACTAGGCGGGTTACTTTGTGTAAGTTATTTTATCACCGCTGCGCTCAAAACGGTGAAGGAAAACATCGTGAGGAAACCGGCATATCTTTGGAACCAAAAATTCAAAGACATTGTGATATCTACCAACCCGCACTGGGCCCGCGTGGTGGATTACGACTACGACCCAGTCCCGCTCAAAAGAGAGGGAGGCCTGTGTCCCGGCAGTGGGAACATTATCGGCTGATTATGTATAAGTACTTATCACATGCTTCTTAGAGCAACAACACTTGCAATAAAATTAATCGTTGTGCGGTTATTGCAATGATCAAAGCATGGCTGCTCTAAGTGCCTCAGTTTTCAATGATTTCGCCCAATTCGTAGCAGTAACATCACACGTACGTTCGATGTAAGGGTATGAAAATAATTGTAGTTGATTAAAATACACAATAAATTACTCGTGTCAAGTACCCTAATTTCGTAATGCACGATCAATCTAAATCTGAATCATTATTATGGATATTGCTAATCCATTGTTTCATATGTTCGAAAAATGTCCCTGCTCAACAACGTATATGTCGTAGGGATATGATAAAAACTGGGATTTGCCCAAATCCCTAAGGGATTTGATCAAATCACGGAGGATGTTAAAGGTGTTAGGGGCCCCTATTTCTGTCTGCAGGGTTTAAAGGAACCTAACACGAAGAGGATGACGGGGGCTCGTTCGCTCGCTCCGCTCGCTCACTTGAGCCCCCGTCATCCCCTTCGAACCTAACCTGTCCGTGTCGGGGTGCCCCAAGTCACGAGCTCGCTTCGCTCGCTCTTGCCACAAAAGTTATTTTTGTCATTTCACTGAACCAATTTAGGGATTTGTTCAAATCACTAGATTTCTTTAGTGGGATTTGTCAAATCACCAGATTTGCTTAGGGAAATGATAAAAACTTGTTGTTATTTTAACATCCTCCGTGATTTGATCAAATCCCTTAGGGATTTGGGCAAATCCCTGTTTTTATCATATCCCTGCGACATATACAACGGAATGAATGTTGTTGAACTGTCAAAATTAAACCCATTGCTACTGATAGTGTGTCGCGCAATTACCCCACTGATTCTGACAGCGATGCTTGCATGTCCGAGCTGCCCGAGGTAATGATTATATTGAATCTCAGCCGTGCGATTCTGTAACCATCTCACCGTGAAAACTTGGGTGAAGTGAGCGTGGAGTGAGTCGTAAATAGTGTCAATCCCTAACATCAGCATGACTCACAGCTCACTCTAAGCTCACTTCACCTTAGTTATCACGGTGAGATTTTTCCAGAGTCGACCGGCTGGAGTAGAATGCACTAAACAAACGTATTTAGGTATATATATACATACAGTATATTCCATCAATCCACACTCGGATTACGCCTACCTTTGCAACACCAATCATGCATGGAATTCAACGCTATTCTCTTACGTTTATGATTGAATTTTCAATGTTTGATAATTTTCAGTGTTTGCATTTATTGGAAAACATTGTTACATTTGCTAAATTAATAAAGGTCTTTCACAGATCCGTGTGTTCTGTTTTTATGAGCTTATTGAGCATATTGCTGAGCTTTATTTAATTAAATATAGTGGGTTCGTAACTGTATTGGAAAATGAATATTGCGAAACAGAGGAGCCTTGATATGACCTATTTATTCTCGTGTAGTACCAGTACTCGAAGTAAATTTCCAGGAAATATTGAAAAGCTAATAAGGCTTGTTACCAATTATTAATAGAAAACTTTGTACTTATTAAATTTAATTTCTTGTATTAAATTAAAAAAAACGTCCACGTCTGGCGATGATTATATAGATAACTAGCATCCACCCGCAACTTCGTTTGCGTAGAATTCGAAATTCCCGCCGTTTAAATTTTGATCTCCATTGTCACCAAGGGGCGGAATTTTTTAAATAATGTGGTTAATGTAATTGGTTTATTTATATATTATGTATAGAAAGATAGATTAGGTAGGCTTAATACATTCGTGTCTGTGAAACCATGGAAATACACATACAAAATTTCAACCCAATCGGTCAAGCCGTTTAGTAGTTGACATACCGACAGCAGCGGCACCTACCGGGTCCAATAGTATTTTAAAATAATCCAGGAAACCATCGAAATACCCATATAAAATTTCAACCCAATCAGTTCAGCCGTTTAGAAGTTATGTGAAAAAGATAAGTACGGAAGGATAATTTATACTACCAGTTGTCCTATTACCTGTTTTCCCGTAGGAATGAAGCAAGGTAAAAAGTAGCCTGTGTTCATCAGGGATAATGTCGGCTTCTAATGGTAAAACAATTTTTCAAATCGGTCCAGTAGTTTCGGAGCCTATTCAATACAAGCAAACAATCAAATCTTTCCTCTTTATAATATTAGTGTAGATTAGATACATCTGAAGCACCCTGGTTAGTCAGCTACCTTGATTACTTTATATTAATAGAGTTACCGTGGAGTTTCTTGCCGGCTCTTCATAGGAAACGACCATTTGGAACCGTGCGCCTAGCTTCTGACGTTTCTTATGTGCCCATTTAGGTTTATGTGAAATATTTTGATTTCGATTTGTTAATTCTTTTGACACGGCGAAAGGAGAATACGTCAAATCAGTGAAACAGATAGGGTTGGAACTCACGACCTCTCAGTTGCTAGACCGTGTCATAACCGCTTGGCCATTGCCACTGTCTAACTGGCAATTGACCACTTAATCTAATTAATAAATAGTAGCTACTACATCAGCAGTAAAACCTAGTCTACCTGACACCTAGCTGCATACATTGAGTATCGTTCTCCACAAGCATAGCATAGTAAAAATACTGTCCAATCAACGCCCCCCTATGATGCGCTGGGTAATACCATTGTTAATTTTGTTAGAATATCATTGTTCCTCTGCTGGACAATAGCCTCTGAAACAAAACAGGATCAAGTGTTGGATATCACCCTTGCTCAGTGCATTTTCGCCATCTCGAACCTTTAACCTCATGTCTGCCCGAATCATGGAATTTCCATTGAGTCTCACGTGGATTCGCGCTGGCATAAGACGGATTTCAATGTGACTCAAAATATTTTACTTCAGTATTATTTAAGTGGATGACTGACTCAGAAAAATATTAATAATTATGAAATTGAAAAAAAGTTACACAGGGGTACTTACTAGGTAATTTATAACCGACAGACTACTCAGAGCTTCAGAAGCGAAGCCCAAAAGCTATACATATATTATACTGGGACACTGGTGGAGCCATGGCCGCGCTGCCAAAAACGTATAGTTGGTTGCGCTACCAATCGGACGCCTGATGAGATACCCACACCACCACTACCATAAAGCGCTAGGAAACGCGCAACGAAAGCACTAGGAAATGGTGAAGGGCGGGCGTTTTGGGGGCCCTCTTTTGTAATTTTGACGTTCGAATTCGAAAAGTGCTGATTCTCAGCCTAGTTTGAATAAATGACTTTTGATTTTGATTTTGATAAAGCTGTCAACATTTTGCTAGCTGCGCGTCCAGGGTGTTCTTATGTAATATAGCTCTTAAGACCACCAAACCAACTCCCACGGTTGGTGGTTGTCACAGCACAGTTAGCGAATAGCGGCTGTGATCAAAATTTTGGGCTTGCGGGTTCGATTCCCGTACAGAGCAAATATTAACGCACAAAAATACTACTATACAAATTTAAATTAAAATAAGAAACCCATTCTAAAACACCTCTTTCCCCCCTTCCGCAGGACACTCCCCCGCTGGACCTGGAGAACGTGTCCGAGACCCTACTGGAGAAGAACATCCAAGCCAGCCAGATGAAGTTCGGTTTCCTCGGTCTGGGCATCATGGGCAGCGGCGTGGTCAAGAATCTGCTCAACTCAGGGCACAAGGTCGTCATCTGGAACAGGACCGCAGCCAAGGTAAGTGAGATGCTTGGAGTCACTTGAATGTAGGAGGTATTGCAGCAAGGAACTAATTTGAATAGACCATTTTCAGGGACTATTGAATTGTAAAGAACTCTTGGATTAGACTTTTGGTTTTGTGGTTAGAGTATCTTGATAGGGTGATACTCAATACTGAATTTTTGGTCTATGCAGTAATGCGTCAGGGTTTTTAAGATTATTTCTTTGTTATTTACCTTGGATTACTGAAAGTCTAATTTGCAGTCTCATAGTTGTGAAATCTCTTAACTAACTGTTTATTGTTATTGGAAACAATCAGAACTTACCATGATATTTGACAGCTGATACTCTGATCATATTTGACTTGTTTAGGTTTCAGACTTCAGAATTCATTGAATATGTTAGAATTTCTTCTAAAATTCAACCATTTATTATAATTTTTCAGCATTGCCTAATGCTAAATGATTTTCATATTACAAAATGAAAATCATGAACTACACTGATTACCTAAGTATATTTAAATGGAACAGTTTCATTACCATCTAATTTCGAGCTGTTATTTAAATACATTTCATTTATTTAAATAATCATTAAAAGAAATATTCAAGCCATTATTAATTCTGTGCTAATGCCCTTGTCACACAAGGGCATTTAATAATTACTATTCTTAGGGCTGACTTTTCCAGCGTCAGATAACTTTATCAGAGGAATAATTTTGAATTTTTTACAGTTCTTCCATACAAAAAATGTCAGACGACAATTTTTTTTCTACGAATAAAAATTATCGCTCGATTGAAAAATCAGCCCTTAGTTAAATTTAATTTGCTACTTAATTAATTATGGCTAAAATAATTACGTTGTAATAATGTAATTTACCTACTTAATTTAAAAAAGTAAATGGCGCTATCTACGTATACGAATGACAAAGTATAATAACATTTATAGTCCAGATGGCCTTCAAAACACTCAATTTCAATAAATTTAATAGGAGATAAACATACACAATGTTATTTTTAAATAACTTATTATTCAAGCTAAGAATATAATTTAGAATTCTGTACTGACGGTGTACTATGTACACTAGCCCCTCGCAACGGACACTGCCAGCCTTAGGTTTGAAGTCCCATTGCTGTTTGACATGCCCCTAGCAGCCTCAAGGTATTCCGGTCGGTGAATAGCGATAGGCATTGTTGTTTCCGGGAAGAAGGGGGGGACTTGCCCCAGTCACATAGGATAGGGCTGCAGGTCAATGCGCCGGTAACCACTCTTCCATTGTAGGTCGCTGGCCTATTTGGAAATCATACCACAAATAATATAAAATTATTGGATACATAAGTAGGACACCATACTAAATTTAGGTGTTAGTAATAAAAAAGCCAGGCTTTCCCCTTTTTCCAGGGAACCTAAAATAACTTGCGAAATGTGGGTGTAGCTCACAACTCTGCTGAACCCATCGAGCAATACGGGCGTGATCAACGCTTATTCCTTGCTTGATGAAGATACAACAATGAAAGATTTTTCTATCATTTACACAAAGAGAATTTGGTAGTGTGAGGATAGAATGGGTCTTCACTCGTTTGGTTTAACTCTAAATCCACCTGAACATGTCTTTATCTAAAAGTGGATTTAAACCAAACGAATATAGAACCAGAACAAGACAATTTTTTTCTTGATATTCTTGTCATTTTAGTATAGCCTCGTAACGCCCAATGTACAATGTATTGAACAAAGTGACATACAGTATTACACATTGCAAACATGCATTTAAATTAATTAATGTACATTGTAATGTACATTGGGCGTTTAGGAGAAGGTTTTGTTTTTAGTCTGGGCCGGAATGCCGTATGTAGCTTTGTTCAATACATTATACATTGAGCGTTTAGCTCATCTTGCGAAATTTTGCTTGGGCGTTACGAGGATAGATAAATCAACGTAAGAATGGCGCCGATTCCCTTGTTTACAAACTAAACTAAATTAAGATACTCCATAGACAAGTTTAGACGTGATTAAAAATTTGGCTCTTAAAAATAAGTCAATTTACGTCAGGCGCTGACTAATTTGACAGGACTAAACTAAAATGTATCTTCTGTCCTCTTTTTAATGAAATAGAAAGAAAAAAGATGCACTGAACTTAAATTTAGTTTAGTTTGTGATGAAGGGAATCTGCGCCAATGCTGTGTTCACGCGAAAAAACGACAAAGATAGATAATGCATTTGCTCGTTAGATCCAAACCGAGCTTAAGAATACAGTATTTTTAGATATCATCTGCCTAGCGTTTTCCCAACTATGTTCGGTTCAGCATCCAGTCCAATCATGTGCAGTTGAATACTAGTATTTTACATTAAATACAGTATCCTTAATACTATGCAGTAAAAATAAATTTGCCATGTCAATCCGATAATTTAGCTGATGTAGTGTAACTTGACGCCACTGAACAGCGGCTGCGATTTGCGCTGCCCTCGGTGTCAGCTTTC